>JASAND010030854.1:0-76462 GCA_030248195.1 Trissonchulus latispiculum
AGTTCTAGGAGATTATTTGAGAGCCTCCCAGCTAGAAGTACAGAGCCTCAGCTAATACTATTATGATTATTTGAGAGCCTCTAAGAGATTATTTGAGCTGGGTGAGGTGTGAAAAGTTGGGTGAAAGTTTGCAAAAAGTTTGGAAGCAGTTTTTGAAAGTTTAGAAAAGTTTGGAATCAAGTTTAGAAAAGTTTAGAAAAGTTTGATAAAAGTTTAGAAAAGTTTAGAAAAGTTTGAAAAAAGATTGCAAAAAGTTTGGAAGTAGGTTTAAAAGTTGAGAAAAGTTTTGTAAAAGTTTAGGAAAAAGTTTTAGAAGCTCGAAAAAAGTTTATAGCAAGTTTAAAAAAGTTTTAAAAGTTAACAAAAAAGTTTGGAAGTAGTTTCAAAAAGTTAACAAAAGTTTAGGAAATGCTTAAGAAAAGTTTGAGAAACTAGTTTGAAAAGTTTAGAAGAAGTTTAGAAATGTTTGGAAAAAGTCTGATAAAACTTACCTCCCATGTTAAATACATGATTAAATTAGAGCCTCCCACCAGGAGATTGTCTCAATGATTATATTAGAGCCTCCCTAAATTGTTCAAGTGAAATTCAAAAAGCTTGTACGTACTAAATATATGATTATTTTAGAGCCTCCCTACCATTTTAGAAAATTATTTGACAGAAAGCTTATGTACAAAATATATGATTATTTAAGAGCCTCCCAGAAATTGTTGAGGTTCCAGATAAGATTCAAGAAAATTATATAAGAGCCTCCAAAATTCAGGCAAAATTTAACCTTGAAAACCTTGTACGTACAAAATATATGATTATTTGAGAGCCTCCCTTCCATATTAGAAAACTACTTGAGAGAAAGCTTATGCATGTAACTATATGATTATTTAAGAGCCTCCCAAAAATGATTGAGGTTCCAGGTGAGATCCTTTTAAGTCCCCCTGTAATTATATGATTAAATTGGAGCCTCCCAGTGAGTTCCTATTACAGAAAATATTAGTGAGGGACGTAATAAATATATGATCAAATTGGAGCCTCCCGAAAATAAAGCATTTGACCTCTGACAAAAAAGTTGGTGTGAAAAAAGTTTGGGAAAAGTTTGAAAAAAGTTGGGGGAAATTTTTGAGAATGTTTAAAAAGTTTACCAAATAACTGTTGGCAGCCAGGCAAAAGTTTGAGTGAAGTTTGGTTCCTCCCTGTGCTGAGGATATGATAGAGAAAAAGTTTGGAAAAAGTTCTGAAAAAGTTTGGCACCCTCCCTATAGTGTCAGAAGTTAGCGTTATAACAGGAGGCTATCACTTCCTATGCATTTCATATGATTGGCAAAAGTCTCCCACTGACCGTTACCATGACAACCATGCAAGCCAAGATTGCCTCCAAAAGCCCTCCAAAAATGGCCTGAAAACTGCGGTCAACTGTCCTCACATATACTACTGGTACTGATTCCAGACCTGCTTCAGGCAGTTCGGGCTCGGACAAGGTGGTCAAAGAACCGCAATTAGATGGGTCCAGAGATGGGGCACTGCTTTTCCGAGCAGTCCCTGATGCCCAGCCACTCTTCTTTCTTCTTGGTTCCGCCATTGAAGCAGAACTGGACCGGGGGCGCATCCCTAGCACCGGGTCTCGGTCAGTGAACGACCCAGCAGTCATTCTCGACGTAGACGGCAGACATCCCATACAGTCCACATGGGAGTCCCCACGGTGACCAGTCACACTATACGGTTGGTGACGTAGTTCCTTCTCCTTCAAACGTTGACTAGTGCGCTTCTGATCCATAGAGTCGAACTCTCTTCTTGAATCTAAAAGGTCTTTTTCAAAAACAATATTAGATACGACTCAAAAATTTTCCTAGGTACCCCAGAAAAATACAGTTATATACGTATATAAAAGTTTAGACAAAAATACAATATATATGGTGGTAACTGAGCAGATGCCTGCTATTTTTTGTGACCTGAAAAGGAAACAAATACCAAAATTAACCTAAAAGAAATGCGATTAAGGAAGAAATCACAGGAACAAACAAAATTACAGCAGTAAAATTATTTGTAGTATAGGTATGAACTTTGGAAAAGTTTCCTAGCTCAAATCCCGAAAAATAGACCTAAATTAGCTCATCCCAAAAATAAATACTATATTTTGAGCCTAAATTTGGGGGAACACAAGCACACAATTATATACGTATACAAAACAAACGCACCCTAGAGAAAAAAATTCAGATTTTTGACCCTAGGAGGGGTTTACCTACCTAAGAAAAAATGGAAAAATTACGTGCGCAAACGCGAGGAACTACGGAGGGAACCCCAACGAAATTAAACAAAAATTGACAAAAATTTGAAAAATTTTCACGAAGGGGTTCAGGCAAGAAAAATCCCTGAGCTCCTGGCAGCCTAATGTAGCGGGGCAAGTACCGGATTCTACGTACGAGCACCGTTACCACACCCGAAACCTGACGGATGCGGAGACCGTACACAAATAGACAACTAACCGACTACAGGAGACGGTCGGGACAGCCTCGCCAGATGTAAACCGGGTAGAAACCTGCCCTAAGTGAAAAGATGCCTCTTCACTCTCACTATTATTGGATTCGAACAGGACCTACCTACCTAGCAGGAGCTCAGTAGACTCAGCCTAATTAAATAGTAGCAGCACTTTAATAGGAAGGAAACAACAAATATTATTATAGTGAATAATAAGGTACAGTTATGGGCCGGGCCCTCAGTTACACAAGACAATCACACAAATAAAAGTAACTTACAGTAGAGCAGGCCTAGATGCCAACGTACCAGAATCTGCTCTGGGGAGAGCAGGGGCAAAAATATATACAGTAGATGGGGGACTAAAGGTAGAGAGGAATAATAGGAGCGTTCACGTTGAAAGAAAGTACAAGACTGAAGGGGGAAGCGAGTGTTGGGTTGAACCCTCCCACGAGCGCCCCCTAGTGAGAATTTGCCCCCCAATCACGTAGCTCCCCGTATAGCAAGAGGGGGAACCCACCCAATCCCAAACGTACACGTTGGGGGAGCTACGTGACTTGCGAAATTAACCCAGCCCATTTTTGATGATGATATACTAAGCCAAGCGGGTAGCTAGCCTAGTAATATCACCAACAACGGAAGGGTTGACCATTCCAACCTTAATCCGTTACACAAGTGCGCTTGTTGCAAGACTTTTCCTATCATTCACAATAGCCCTCCAAAGGTGTTAAACATCTGAAAATGAAAAAGGTAGCCAAGTTTTCTGCCACCAAAAGCTTGAGCGCTGTGTATGAGCAAATCCGCTACTACTTGGTTAAACCTAATTTGGACTAGATAAAGTGCTAATATCTATACGAGGTTATTTCATGTAGGATCGCTGATTTTCCACGAATTTTCAAACTTCGTGGAAGTATGTTTTTGCTCGAATTCGATCTACAAATGTGTAAGTCATTGAACATTTTGTCCTGTCCTGAAGAAGTAATCCCTTTGGGTAGAAACCTCGCGTTTGGATGTTAGCACAGTATATTGCTAGAGATTTATTTTGCATATAATCAATACCTAACAATGCTTTTAAGTAGGCCGCAAATATCAAATTCCGATTTTTTCAAATATAGCTATATTTTATCAAATTGAAGATCTCGATGGCTTGAACATTTTAGCTTCTTACACCAAGTCTCTGCTAGGTAGCATGTGAAAGTTAGAGCGAGTTAAAGTTTGAAGTGACTAACAGCCGGAATGAACTTGTCCAAATCGTTCAATCAAACGTATTTCTCTCGCATTGCTTGCCTTGTCATTTTTTTAGTTCGCCCCACTCCAGTTAGTTCACGCCGGTTAGGAGTGGTGTCAGTACTGCACGAATTTGATAATTTTTGACTGGGAGGGGAACTGACACCGACTAATTGCCTTCGCAATTAACCGAGGCGTTTGACAAGGCCGGCGATGTGGCTATTGCTGCTTATGCAATAAGCCCACCGCGGCAGCTCCACCCTAAAGCGGCCACCCCTCTCTGTGATGCCTTTTTCATTGTAATTTATGTAGTGATAAATACCTGATAAATACCCGAGCCGAGCTCTTCCAGTTAGGTTAAAAAATCTAGTATACATAAAACTCGAACCACGGAAGTACCAATATTTATATCTTATCTTAAAGAGGAAAACCTGCTGTGTGTATTTATAAAGGTTTGAACTAACCATTCATGTTAATTAACGCTAAATTCTAACTAAAAGCACTGTGACCTAAATCTGGAGGCCAAATTAAATTACATTTTGTGGCTTGAAAATCAGCTTATAGAATGAAAACGAACCACACAAAGGGTAAATATTTTTTGGATATTCAGAAAGAGGAAAGCTTGGTGGCTTAATGATTTAAAATTTATTTCATTTAGTTACGTTTATGAACGAGTAATCAAGCTAAAACCATTAATACAGCAAAACTAAAGTGTCACCTTGGAGTTTGAAAACTGTTTTTACAATTAAAACAGACCACAGATTAGATAGTTTTCGATAAATTGCAATTGCAGGTCTTAATCTATCCAGATATAATAAACTTTGATTGAATTTTCATGCACAGTAATAGAACACCAGCCACTTTTCTGACCATGCTGGGTTGTTTTGGCCATATCGGCAGAATCCCTTTAATTAACTTAAATTAATGAGCGGTCCGTGGTCAGCACTAATCATTGACAGTCGTTGTACACCTGCCAATCCGCCTGGAGAGCGGCACCCAACGGGCCTTTACCTAACATTATTAGCAGAAGTTAACTGCAAGCTCTAAACAACCCGACTTCGGACACAACTTCAGTCTAGACAATTTGCCCCAAAACTTCATGTCTCAACTATGGCAATTATTGACGAAACAACTATATACTGAGGCAATCAGATATTCATTCCATTTCGCTTCATCATCATAGATTCCACTCCCTTCTATCAAAAATTTCTTGTTCAATCGAAACTGTTCCTTTATTGAATAAAATCATGCGACAGAACATTCAATTTCCTTACATTTAACTTTGTCCTCATTATGCTGAAGCGTCTGTCTGACGAATGCTTGTTAAGCGGATCATGATGATTTGTAAGTTGGCGTAACTCATTGAAGAATACAAGGAAATATGTGTTCTGCAAAAGTTAAAAAGTATCGGATGTTCCCGGTTTTTCCCAAAAGACTGGGAAAATCTGGATTCTGTGGGGGGGTGAGCTCCTGGTCTGGGGGGTGAACACCCCCCCAACACACGTATGTTCTGGAACCGAAATAAAGGATTTTAAGCAGTGGGTTGATTGTCAATTGAGTATTTAAAGCAGCGTTATACGTTATGTCCAAGTAAGCCTTTCTGGAACAGTATGGCAGGACACCATTGATGGTGAATGGTGACATGATTTCTGCTACAATCGCAACTTTTCTTACTTGTTTTTCCTAGTTTGAATCATGCTACTAAAACTTCTGAAATCTACATTAGACTATTGCTTACCGGGAAAGGTGCAGCGCGAATTAATTTATCAAAGATTTTATTTGGACGATATTATTATCTAAGGGTATAATATATTTTGTAAAGTAAAAGATTCGCGTAGTACAATTCCTGTAGGAAAATTAGCATCTGGATAATCTCAGAATCTTGGAGCTTCCAATTTTGTGTTTTGAGTACTGACTACTAAGCTTCTGCTTTTGATCTGTTGAAACTTTCTCGGTTACAAAGCCTCATTTCCAATAATCCCTATTTCGTTGCAACAAAAGCCGTCAACACCAGCAAACCTTATTTATTGCCTTGCCAGCACTTACAATTATTATTAGAGCAACGGACATGGACAACATAACATCAAGAGGAGTCCATTTCAATTGGTATCTTTTCGGGGGAACGTACTTCTTTACCGTTGATTTACTAACTTTACTGGCTGATATCTTCTTGCTCCTCCCAATAGTAGTCGTCAAAGAGCTCCGGTCTAGAAAAGAAATGCTTATGGTGTCGGCTGAAATACTGTCAGACGCCATATTGAGCCTTGGTGGAATAGCGGCCTATCAACGCTATTTCTACGTACAGATTCATGGATTGCAGTCTGCATTAGTGCACCCATGGGAGTGCATGAAGCAGCTTTACAATTTCTTCTACATATTTGGTCCACAGTTTAGTGCCATGATTAATGTTGTGATAGGAATTGACAGATTGATAGCAGTTGCTTGCATGCAGTTTTATCTAAACATGAGTCGAGCTTACATTATTGTGATGATGGCTGTTGCATTTGGTGTATCACTATTTTCATACTTTTTGGCTGTGTATTTATCATACAATGTACCCTCAACAGTTCGAGTGGGGTCACAATGCGCTAGCACCTGGGCATCTTCGATTGAGTACGGCACATTTTATCCGTTGTTCACAGGTGTGTTAGAGTTACTTGCAGCGGTAGAATATGTAGCTGTGATCCTGATTCTTAAGCTTAAAGGTTCTGAAACAAAAATCAGAAGTGTTCAAAACTTGCAGCGTGACCGGCAAATAAAAATGACCAAAACTATGGCACTAGTTGTCAGTTGTAGTCTATTTTTCTATATAATTCCGTGGTGTATTCAGGCATTTTTTATTGCATTCAAAGTTCAAATATTGTCGGCCTTTATGCTTGATATAGTGTTTATGATAATTCATCTCAACAATCTATTGAATGCGATTATTTATATGAAACGGCTGAAGGATGTGAGATCACATTTGGTCTCTCTGCTGAAGAAAGCTTTTCTCAGAGGCGGCACAGTGTCTCCAATTGACAGTAGGGCAGCGGCCGCCTCCAAGCAGGTTCAAACTAAAGTCTGACCAATAAGTCTTGGAACCGAACCGTGAGCGGATATCTTGAGTTCACGTATGAAGTTAGTCTATATAATGTATATATTTTTAGATACGTCAGGAGGAGGAGAATCATCTCTGCATCTATAATTTATTATTTAAAATGTTTCTGGCTACAGAAATAGCAAACACATGCCGCACTCTCTTATGAAAGTATACATTTGCAAGTTTCTCTTCCACCTACAGCAAGCTCAAAGAACTTGCCACTGAAATAGCTAAATATATAAAAAATCACCTTTACCGCAATTTTCGCATTCTTTAACTGATTTCTCAGTCACTATGTGATAGCAAATTACCAAATTTAGCTCATGTCTGACTCATAATGTTACCAAAACAAATGCTTCAGGATTGAGCACGCTCGCTGTGATGGCACCTCTGATTTTCGTGGGTGATATATAAATTTTAATTTCTAATATTTCAAAATATAGCCAAATTTGGAGTCAATCGATAGCTACTGGGGCCGGGACCACAATTTGCTGAGATTTTCTCGGACAACGGCCAATGGTCTGACTAGTCATTGCCGCACCGGCCAACGCACAACACTAGCACTAAAGTATTGCCTGAGTAAGGCTTTAATGGTGTGTATTGGTCACGCAAATATTTGCTGGCGTTCTGTCTCCACGTCGCCGTAAGGTGGTGGTATTCGTTTGTGTAAATGTGACCTGACAAGCTCCAATTCTTTATGAAAATTGATGCAGCTTTTCAAATATAGTAGTTTGGTGCTCTTCAGTAGTTTAGGACCAGTCCCGAGTTTTTAGGTAAAAAGATAAGAAAGTTTTGGTTTTTGTTATTATTCTCTCAGTATGTATTCGATACACCGGATTTGTTGTTTGTTTGTTTGTTTGTTTGTCTGATTTCTTGTTGGCTGCAAAGAGGATCCAAAACTGAACATTTTGCTTTTAAAACCGATGAGCTAACTAGTTGCGAAGTCAGTTTCTTAACTTTTCGAAAAGATGTGATCCCTAACTGCATTGTTTTGATTTAGCCTCAAATTTTTGATGGAGGTTCTTACTTTTTTCAGGAGATTGGATCCTATACTGTCCCGTTTTAAGCGCATTGCTGGATGTCTGAGGGCTTTGGAGTTTGGGGATACAGAATAGTGCGTGCTTTGTCTTGTCTGTGAAGGAAGGTTCCGCAACGTAGTCTCATAAAAATCAAAGTCTTTAATACAAGCGCAGGAAGAAAAAATTTGAGTAATTTTTTTTCTCTGAGGGGGATTGCTGGGCTTTTAGCCTTTACTTTGACATGGGCCGCATTGGTAATATAAAATAAAATGAACGTTGACGTTGAACTGCTCCCATTTTTGTCGTTGGCGGGAATTCTCTTTGGCACGAAGAAATCACCACTTCTAATTGTAATATTTCTATTTTAATATAACATTTTCTTTGTATGTAGCCCCCTTGTTTTTGTACTAGTAAATTTTCAATTTTTTCATATAAATTCTTTTCTTGTCTTGTCTTGTCATGGGATGGAAACTGGATCATGGGTCATTGGATCATGTGTCGTCTGGGCCGCTGTTTTTGCTTGGGTCACTGGGTCTTGGGTCAGTAATTTTGGGAAACCTTTGGGTCAGGGTGGGTCTGGGTCAAGCTTCGCATGGGTCACCTTGGGTCTGGGTCAGCAATTTTGGTGGGTCATTTTGGGTCTGGGTCACAAGGGTCCTACCAAATCTTTAAAATTTCCATTTCCGTGGTGGAAGTTTAGCTAGTTTTAAAGGTAAACCCATCATTTCTGAAAAATGATCAAATTGGATAAATAAAAAAACTAACAAATTAGTTAAATTTAGTTGTCATTTCGCAGAAATCAGTAGTTAGGTGTGAATTGCTTTGCCATTCTATTTGAGTCGATTCACGTATAGTAAAAGCACGTATACCAAGGTGGACACGATTCTATAATTTTACAGCATCAACCACTCAGGTCTCAACAGTAAAATGGCCAGCAAAATGCTGCAGTGGCTGTATATTTCTTTCAATTCCATCACTATTGAAAAAGTAATGAAAATTTTTCCAATTTGAGCTAATTTTTAAAATTATAATGCTAAATTCTAAATGGTTTTAAAGCGCTTAAATGCAAGAACCTACAAATGCTTGCAGAAAAATTTTGGTTTCTTAGTTTCCTTCCTTGGCATCCCCTTACCAAGTTAAAATTTTAATTATGGAAAAAATTTAAACTTTTGAATTTGTATGCCCCGTACAAAATTTTAATGTTATTGGTCAAAAAACCAAAAGTTGGCTTTTGGCAAATCGCGAAAGATACCTCGTCTCACATTGTCTTTAAATAAAAAACCTTGTCTCGGGTTGCATATATAGTAATTCAAAATTGAAAACCACAGGCCCGCGTTTAGCTGGTTTTTTGTAAGAAAAACAAACTGTTGATCTAGTTTCATACAATGAGTGGAATGTACTTATTCTTGCATCTTTGCAACAATTAAGAAAGTTAAGGAGTTGCACAATGGGACAATCTCGGTTAGGTAAAGTCAGTCTGTGTAATGCTATTCTATTGGGTCATTTGGGTCTGGGTCAGGAAAATTCTTGGGTCAGTTGGGTCTGGGTCACGAAAACGGTTCGGTCATTTGGATGTGGGTCACTAAATTTTAAATTTTTATGGGTCACCTTGGGTCTGGGTCAAATTGACCATCTCCATTTTAGCTGAAATTACTCCTAAACTAAAATTCCGACCGACCTAAATTTAAAATTAGGTCCGACCTAAGTTTTATAAACTCCTTAATATACACCATATACACTCTTAGAAATGCTCCAGTAGAAACTACAGAATCACTTTTGTAGACGATAAATACAAAAGCTTTGTAGAAAATACAGGTTAAGTCTTGTAATTTCTACAGGAAATCGTTAGCAGTTTTTACCGGTTCTTCTTTGGTAGAATGGATTACAAGTTAGACCAGTATTCAATACAAATGAAACCTGTAGTTTTCACTGGTTTACAGGTTTACTCTACAGGAAAGTACTCGATACGCTGATAACGCAAACTAAGTATATAAGGGCGACAGTGATCATAATTTTTGAAGACTGAAATTTTTGAATTTTTTTCAAAGTTTCAGTCTTTCAACAAAATTTGAATTTTGTAACGGCTGCTCCCTGCCGTGGGTGAATTTTTGTAACGGCTGCTCCCTGCCGAAAATATTTTGGGAGCGGCCGCCCCCTGCACCTGCCCCCCCCTTTTTGAAATAACAGGTCGCTGCAGTAAAATTTACAGGTTTTGTCTTGTAAAAACTACAGGCTTGGTATCAGATTTAGGATTGACAAAAAAGTCGAACAAAACTACAGGTTTCTTTAGTATTTTCTACAGGAAACTCCTGTAATTTTTACTATTCGAGAGGCCGGTAAAAAATACAAAAGTTACTTTTGTGGAAAATACAGGAAGCTCCGCTAGTGACTGACCGCACAGGAGCACTTTTGTAGAAAACTACAAGAATTCCTGTAATTTCTACAGGAGTTTTTTTAAGAGTGTACACCGTTAATATACAGAAAACGCGAAAATGAGCAAAATCGGAGATCGTCGAAAAAGGCTAAAGAGGACCCTTGCTTACATGCTTGTATGTTCAAAAACTAACTGATGTCCAGATTTCCAGATTGTGCAAATTGGTGCAACATTCAACTATTCAACATTCGACATTGTATCCAAATTAAAAGCGGGCTACTACAATCACATATTTTGAGCACAAATCAGCTTGATTATTGAAAGTGTACATTTACTTAGAAATACTACTGTTATGTAGCTGACATTAGACAGCATGTGCATTAGTGTTGGGCGTTGGCCGGATTTTTCGTCGGCCAAGCCAATTGGCTTGGCCGGACTTTCATCGTTGACCGGCCAACTGCCATTGGCCGACCAACGGGTGGCCAACGTGCAGTTTTCAAGCCCAGATGGGAATTTTTCCTGCAAACCCCGAAACATTGCTAAAATTCTTCATTCTTTTCTTCATTTTAAATGGATAGTGTTGGAGCCAACTGTCCGGTAAATTTTCGGATGACAGCCGACGACCAACGCATTGAACTTAGTTGAACCGGCAAACACCTGCACTATTGAATAGTTGTGACAATTTTCCGGCTAGCAGTAGCATTAATATTTAGTTTGTTTTCAATATCAGTCTAAATATTCTATCTTGGATTTTCTAAAAAGTTATGCCCTTCCTTACGTAGTTAAGCTTGAAACCTTTCACTCTTCTTTGTGTGTATTATGGAATAATAATATTAGTTGATACATTATGCTAACGTGGGTACAATAAGCCTGAAGCTTTCAACACATTTGTCCTTGTTATGGAATAATAATATTCGTCGCTGCACGTATGCTAAAGTGGGCATTACATTGGTGTGATAATGTAAAGAAATGGGTCAAGTCGGCCTTCGAAATCTTATTACCTTGCGACTATGCAGTTTACCCTTCCGCATATTATTTTTTACTTGCAAACTCAAACGCAAACAAACATAACGTAAACCGTAGAAAGACCGCACAAGAATACCAGTTCTCTGCAAGTGTAAAATGTGAAAATCAATACGTCTAAGCTAGGCCAACGACGGGCCAAACGGCCAACGGCCAACAAATAGCCAATGGCCAATTGGCCGGCCAACGGACAACAGTGAACGGCCAACGAAAAGCCAACGGCCCATTGGCCGGCCAATGGCCAACGAAAAGCTAACGGCCAATTGACCGGCCAACGACCAACGGCCAATTGCCGGCCAAGCCAATTGGCCCAGAAATTCTCGGCCAACGGCCAATGGTTTGACCGTCCATTGGCCGCACCGGCCAATGCCCAACACTAATGTGCATATGGCATAGTAAGGTGATGCTTCAAAAATTATTAATGTCCACTTAATGTCTACTTACCACATTTTTACTTAATTCATTTTCTTGTCTCCTTCTACTCGTCAACTCACCTTTCCTTTCCTAATTCGTGCTCGGTTTTGCTTCCCCTTCACATCCTCTGGCTGTCTGTCTTTCTACACTGTCAATAATCTGTAATTTTTTCGTTTTAATTATGAATTATGTACTTAACGCTAGTTTTTTCTTACCGCCTTTAAAGTGTCAGTTGTTTAATTAGTTGTCTTCTTGACTGATTGATTGATTTCTAAAGTTTGTTTAACTGTACTGCGAATATAATATTCTCTTTGTATGTAACCTGCTTTTGTACTAATAAATTTTCAATTTCTTTCAAGAAAATTCTTGTCTTGTCTTACAGTTATAACCTAACTAAGAGTGTACCATAGGGGTCACCTGAGCTCGGTAACGCAACTCAGGTTGCTGGTTGCTGATGGTTGGGCGCCCTCCAAAATTCTGTTCCCCGTTTTGTAGTATAAACTCACGCAGTTTAATGCACTACCCAAACCGAAATCAAAATAGCTCTGCAGGTATTTTTTGTGTCAGTCCTGGTAGTACAGTTTCAGGATGTAGTTCGATAAATGATTAAAGCAAAATCCCCCCGCACTAACAACAAGATAGAACAGCACAAGCAAATAGCTTCATGTTTTCTCGAAATGAATAATTTCGGAACGGCCTTTGCCAAACAACAACAGAAAAAAACGTAGAATTTTGCTGACTTGAAACAGTTTAAGACATTTGTACTCAGTCGACGAAACTATATCAAATCCCAGGACAACTGGTTGACAAGTTCTAAAATCTTAGAGCAAATGAGTGACGGAATGAGCAAATGAGTAAAATGGAAAACACTCCCCACCTTAAAGCTTTTATCAACAACACACGGGCAAAAGGTTTTTCATTACAAGTCTTTGTCCAAAATAAAAAGCCTGTGCTACAATGGTACTTAAAACGCTGAACCAACAGTTGAAGTTAACCAACATTTAGGCTGTTTTCGACTTTACTCTTCGAACATTCGTTTTGCTGGATCGATTCGTTTTGACTGAACCGGGCTCCGCGACGGAATTTTCCTCAAATCCGGCGACTGACTTGATCTGTCGATCCAGCAGATTCACGAATTTCTGACAAAGCTGCTCCATCTGAGTGAAATATTCGAGCAGTCGTTCGGGCATGGCAGCGTAGTGGTTGGTGAAATCGTCGAGCGCAGTTTTCACAATCTGGGCTTGGGATTCGAACGTTTCGGAGGCTGACTTGAGTGCAACTGAAAAATGAAAATTAATGAGGTAAGTTTTTTATACTTAACATGCTCTAGTGGTGTGAATATAAGCCTTGCCCTGGAATATTTTCACTGCAAATCTTGTTTATGGTATCAGTTCCAGCAACTCGTGCGAACGTTCTTGAGCAACCCAGCTAAACAGGGAAAAAGGCTGCATTTTGCGGAGATTACAGTTTGCACATTCATTTTTTGCTGAATTAATTGAAGTTTAGCCCACTTCCTAAGGCTCTCTGGTGCGAGTTTTGCCAGACTAAATTCGTTTTTACCTGGAAGAAGTTCTTGCAAGATTAGTAGCAGAAGTTTTTTGTGATCAGGATTTGTTTTTAAACTGTAATTATCACACAAGCGGGCAAGGTAAGCTTTATGATTTTGGAAAATTTGAGAGAATAGCCATTTCGTTTATCGTTAATCTTGTTTTTGTAATACATATTTGGGCTGCGCAGAAACAATTAAAGAAGTCGGCTTTAGCAACGTCTGGAACCTTTTCCATCCAAATTTTACGTCAACTCAAACTCCGCTTCAAATCCGCTCATACACTGTTTTAGATTGCATTACCTTCCAGTTTGTCCAAATCCTCTTCTTTGGTCGTTTTTAGGATTCGATTTTTCACCGCATCAAACGACACTCTGGCGTGTTCCAGCTTTTTCATTTCGCTGGACAGCTGGGTTGATTTCGCCTTCATCAGCAAGTAGATAAAGTCTACCAGTCGCGATTCCAGCCGTTTGAAGGCATCACGCTGGTCTGCGCCCATCTGGTTTTGCGCATGCGCGCAGGATTCCAGAGTTTTTCGCACACCCTCAACTTGATCCAGTTTGCCGGCTGCAGTTTCCAGAACCTGCCCCAGTCGTTCGAAATTGTTCGGATCATCTGTGATCAACCCCTTTGAGACGGATCTCTGGTTGGGATCGGGCTGAAGCGCGTGGCCGAAACGTTTGCTGCATTTCAGCAACAGATCACTGCAGGTTTGCGCGGACCGATATTGCTGATCAAACTGGGCATCGAACGTCGTTCGATCCGTTAGTCCCAGCTTCTCATTCAGCTTCTGTCCTAGGTACCAGGTTTTTGGAATTTTACCTCCAGTAGCCATCGCAGTGCTCTCGAGTTTACAGATGAGTTTCTGACATTTAAGTTGAGTCTAGCGCAGGATTGTATCGCAAAACTTTGTTTGCAATCTTTGCAACTTCTTCTTCTAATCTGTGAAAATGTCTAACCACTAATCGGTGCAGCTGAAAGGATTAGTTTCTCAACCAATTTTTTGTGTTTTTAAATGTATAACAAAAGAACGCGAAAATAAGCCATGGGAGCGGGCACTTGTTATTATGATTATGATCAGCAATGATTTACGAATGTGGTTATGAATTGCAGTATCAAGACGTAGTTCCGAGTAGTTGTATCGCAGAGATACCTATCGGAACTGTAAGCCACAAAAGCCTTGTCAAAAATGTTGCCCCCTGTATCTAACATAGGTTAATGACAGAGTAATAATGAAAAACGCCTGCGGGCAGTCACTAAGGCATACCTTAGTTCAAAACAGGAGAGAGCCAATGAGCCAATGGCCAACACCCATTGGCTCTCTCCTGTTTCTGACTGAAGTTTTGCCTTAGTGACTGCAGGCAGGCGTTTTCCCTTATTTATCTATGATTCGTGCTTGTATCCAATGGATCCACCTGCAAGCTCGCGTTTACCTAATTTTCTTGATGTATATGTTAATGACAGGTATATATTCTGCTTGGACAACTTTTTCCAGCAAATTTTGTGAGAGGTGGTACAAATTTTTGTAAGAATGCAAGATTGTAATTGTAAGAATAGCAAGAAGTAATTTTAGCTGTGTATGCGTAGCAACATAAACTTAACCTAACCTAACTTCAGATTGAAGTGATTTTTTGATAGAAATATGGCAGTTTGAAACAAAACGTCGAATTGATCATAGAAAAGTAACAAAAAATCACAAATACAGAAAATATCACAAAAAATAAGCCGACATTATTAAAAACGTTTTGTGCTTTAGCCTAACATTTGTCATTCTTAGTGTGCCAATTTCCATGTCCATTGGTGTCGTCCTTGTTACTGAATATTCCAATTATAACATCTGTCAGATTTGTAACAAAGATTTTATCGGCAGACGCCATTGCAATTATAATTATGAAACGTAGCTCATCTTAACGGTGATTGAAAGGAGCTCCTTTTTAACCTATCGTATTAGAACGACGACATTCCTTAAACCAAATCCGTTGCCTCGGCGACTCCCGCCATGGTTTTTCTTGGATGTCATCAGCAAATCCGTGAACACACATCCGAAAAATACGGATTAAATCAAACTTGTTTGTAATATTCCGTTGCGCGAACCAAAATTGTGAAAATATCTTCAAATATACGAGAAAAGTGGACTTTTTGCCCGGATTTCAAGTTCATTAGTTCTAAATTTTGCGGTCACACAGTTAGCATGCGGGCTGCGGTCATGATCAAGAAAAAGTGTCCATCTCCAACTCTGTACATTTTGTTATACTCGATTGCTGCCAGTTCTTTCTTATTGTTTTTTCGGTATGGTTCCACAAACCGTACACTGAATCTTGAAGAACGCGTGCGGGTATTTCCTGCCATCCGGCCAAGCCTGGTCAGACGTCAAGTAAAGGATGTAGGAGTGGGGTACGTGCCCTCTCCAAAAAACTTATAACTAGAATAGTAACACAACTTATGCTGAAAAAGCTTTGATCAAACTTATATTTCCGGATCACAGCTATATTCCCTTCTTTTAAGAGCATTCCTAGATCTCAAGTAAAAGAAGTTCTCTCAACGGGCTAACAATCAGTCAGATATGTCGTTAGATATGTTAGTGGCGGAACTAAGCTAATCTCAGATAACAACTAGGATATACGGAAGCTCTATTTTGCACATCATTAATAGAAGAATTCTGATCTCATCCAATCCCACGCCTATCCCATTGTTTTGCACTTTAATTAATTCAACACAATCAATGCTGAAATCCATTCTCAGGTAAAAATAAACTGTCTACGCAAGCAAGTGCTAAGAAATTGTGCTACACTATACAACAATTTAATGTTGGATGGAGAATTAGATGATACTTCCATCCAAAATCGGCATGGCTTTGATGACGTAATTTACCTAACTATATTATAAACAAAGCTTCCACAATTGTAATTATAAGCAAAAATTGATCATAGAGCAATGAACTTACAATAATACTACCTAGGCAAGCTACGGGGTCAGCTCTCAGCAAGACAACAACGGCTACACCTCCAATACGCAACCTTTGTGTTTTGCAATTCGCAAAACCTATGCTCTGTGAGCTGACGACTGACCCCCCCCCCAGCACGTCAACTTGGAGCCTATTGACCTAACGACTTCTTTACTCATTACCGAATAATCGAAAGGAAAGTAGCTGTATGTCTCCGTGCTCAGAGTTGTGTGCAGTGAGTAGCTGTATTTTGCGCCTGTTTCAAGCTTCAGCTGTCCTGCGTTACAATTAATGAATCTTGTCCACTAAGCGGGGGGTCAGCCGTTAGCGAGCAGAGCATAGTTTTTGCTGATAACAATGGCACATCTTACTTTCAGCATTTATTCTTGATATTAGGCAATGCTACAGTTTTTGTAAGAGTTCTTAATGTTCGCCAATGACAGCAGCCGCGATAGTTTGTTATGAAACCAGTCAGCCTTTTTTGCATCGCCCATGAATACTATAAAATCTGAGCAACAAGCAAACAAACCATATTTGAACACCACAAAAGGTACATAAAATTATGGCAACAACACAAAGCAGCACAGTTATGCAAGTTGACATTATGAATTAAACCAATGATACCGACACAAAGGTTACGTCTGTGTCCACGGACACCAATTCTTCAGAGGTCCCGTACTAGAAAATAGTTTTGAGCAATTTGAAGCAATTGCTGAAAACCTTTAAGAATGTTGCAATGCTTTTGCAATTTTTCATCAAAAGTAATGTTATTTCCTCATTTCATTTAAACTTCTGGAGTTGATCCCTGTCCCGTGGCTTTGACTTTTTTAACCCTTCTAATGACCACCTAATTTTTGAGAGAATACGAACCTCCCTTTGTTTGTGCGTGGCTATGTCTTAATTACGGCAGACCCTGCAGCCTGTTTGGAGGTTGCTGCCAGTGAAGAGCTAATAATTGATACTTTGCTTGTGCCGCAACCAAAGCAAGAGGAAATTTGCGCTCTCACATCTTTCAACTTTTTCAAGTAGATAAGAGCATTAAACAAATTGTTGAGGGAAATGATCATAAAAATTAAATCTAGAATATAAACTGAAGAAAAGCCTATTTTAAGGGCGCTCACTACAGCCTGAAATCCCCAGGGTATTATGTAGAATACAAAGGTACAACTGACAACCCAAGCCATCGTTTTTGTCATCTTAATTTGTCTTTCCTGTTGCACATTTTGCACGGTTGAATTTTTGGTTTTAGACGTTCTAAACTTCAGAACAATAATGACAATTACATACATAAGGGCGGCACAAAATTCCAAAAAACCCGTAAACAGGGGGTAAAATGCCCCATACTCAACTGACGATGCCCAAGTGCTTGGACACTGCGCCCCCACCTTAAAATCTACCGGCATATGATAGGACAGATACATCGCAACAGAATACGAGATCAGGGAAATGATAAAAGCAGCAATACACATGACAATGATATAAATTCGACTCATGGTTAGGTAGAACTGCATCATGCAAACGGCAATTAGTCTGTCAATACCAACGACAACATTAACCAGGGCGCTAAACTGGGGTCCGACTATGTAGAAAAAGTTGTAGGGTTGCATCATGCATTCCCAGGGATGAACCATCATGGATTGTAGATCGTTAATGTGAACGTAGAGAAATCGCTGGTAGTTTGGTACGCCACCAAAACTGTAGACAGCATCAGATATTGTCTGAGCCAATACTAGGATCATTTCTTTTCTGGTTCGTAGGTCCTTGCTCATTAACACGGGAACAATTATCAGAAAGTCTATGACGGTTGTAATCAGTCCAGTTACAAAATAGTATGTACCGGCAAAAATGTACCAGTTAAATACAAAACCTCTTGGTTCGTCGGCTTCTGTAAGATTCATTTTGTAAGCCTACAAATCAAGCAAAAGATTGTATCAATTTAAACATTAGTTTCAATGTCTCCCGGTGATATAGGTCTGTGTTGCCAGGGTTCATCTGATCTATTTGTTACTCAATTTTCCTAACAAATAGTTTCAAGATTGCTTAAATGGAACTGTGAGAAATATTTTCTTTGTTTCGTTCGTTCAAATTTTCTGTGTCGCACAATCCAACAGCTTGTAACCAAAGCACTCGTATGTATACTTTGGATAATACGTTTTAGCAAAGGATTGCAATTTTATTTTCAGAAGCAAGTGATGTAAAATTCATTATTATTTTGCTCAAAAATTCTGCACTTGCAGCTCCTTTGAACAAGTAGTGTTCAGCTACGGCGAAATATTCGCTAGGGATTAAAATAATTAAAAGAATTAACAGAAACAAGTCAGATAGACTCTTTGTACCTCAATTTAGTGCATTGTTTACTGGACTAGAAGCTTCAAAAAAGCGAAACTTCATGCTTCCAGTCTCGCAAATTTCAAGACTTCAAGAAAGCATGAATCCAGCACTCGAGATTAGTACCTGCAGATTTTCTGAACAGGCCCAGGAAACCAAAAGCTAGGAGAGACTGGAAGAGGGAAGTTCAGCTTTTCACTCAGGATTGAAAGTATAGATTTGGGGTCCCGTGATCGAACCGAGACGGGGAAAGCGTTCTGTTGGCAATTTACCCAGTTGTCATTTATTTCCCATTACCTAGTTGTTTGTACTCAAGCAATATTAGTGTTTTGGTTCGCCAAGCACAACTTACTTAGCATTTGGAAGTACTAGCTGACGGAAACACAAAAGGGAACTAAAATTTTCCGCCCTAGTGGAAATTGTCATAGCTAGAAGATTGGAACCGATGCTTTCGTGAAAGTAGTAATTCATGACTCACAAATCCGTAATTGGAATTTGAAAACGTCCAACAGATTACTACGTTTGGATTAAAATACGGAAAACACTTAGCATTAGACGGAACGGCATTTAGATTTAAGTTATGTGTCAGATTTTCATGCACAAGCTACTGTGACAGGATAATAACAAGTTCACCCCTAAAAGGGACAATCTTCCGCCTTTGAACCATGCAGATATCACATGCTTATGAAAATGTGAACATCAATTTATAAACGGAAACAGTTAAGCCGAAACACCTGGATATCGTCGAAAGATTGCATTTAACTGCGTCAACAGTTTTGAACTGTTTCTTCCGGCTATGCCTTAACCCTGTAATGCCTGAATTTCCCAGGACTGACAGTTGAGAACGACCGATTTCACATTTTTGGCTGCCATTTTTTCTGGGAGCCCCTAGAGGTTAGGACTGCCACCAATCGATAGAGAATTAAATGTTCTACATTTCGAATGCATGCATTGAAGGTTTGCCGATGCATCCAAAAAGGTTAGAAGCCGTCAAAATCGGGGAAAGTAGCAATTTTTTTGCTAAAGTTTCATCACAGAAACTCAACTGTTTGTTTTCTAGTTGCAAAAGTTGATTCTGAGACTGGATAAACTATGCGTTATTTGAATGTGCAGAGCCTCTCCTATCAGCGGGTTAAACGGCTTTCCTTTTTCTGCAGTCCAACTAATGCAGATGGAATTGGTTTGAATTGAGGGTTCGAACATAGCGGGAAATTTTCAGATTTTATTTTGTCGGCGGAAAGCTATAATCCACAATCCCATACTCCATAATTCTCGCTGGTGTGGAAACATTCTCCCAAAATGGGGTGGACAACGTGTTGAAGACAAAAAGAGCAAATGGAAGACTGTCAACCGGTAACTGGCCTCCGTCCTGAAAAATAATATGTCGAAAATCGGCAGTTGGGCCATTGGGCCCATCCGGCATTAAAGGGGTAACTGGCTGGCTTGCACACGCATCCCTGAAGGATACAAACACTAAGGAAACATACAAAAATAAAATAAAATAAAAATAAATAAATAAATAAATAAAATAAAATAAAAAAGAACAGGAAAAAGAAAAGTAAAGTCGTGGTTACACTTGACAATCTTGTGACACCGCGTTGACACAACTGCCGCTGCTACGGAAATGTCACGACGTTGTTCGTGTAACCAGCGACACAACGTTGTATTATACTAGTGTCTATCATTGACTAAAGTACTGTGTTGGGCTCAATAAATGATTGCAGGTTAGTGCTCGGTGTGTGATGGTATAGAAAAATATCTAAGCGAGAAAGTGCAGAGAGAGACAATACTCAGGGACCCTAATTTACGCAGCTAATCTGATTAGAGGATGTTGTACAAAGTCAAGGATTATCTGTGATTGGTTCCAGAAACTAGAAAAACAGTAATGAAGAAAGTAATGAAGAACAAATTGACTGATATAAAAGGCCTAAAACATAGTGAATGAGGGCATTGTTTGAAGTGAAATTGTAAGCTCTTTGTACTGAGCTCAGGCGCATAGAGGAGACCTAACTTCCTATTAAGATGTCCTACAGAGAACCAATACCACCTATGACTTTACTTCGTAAGTAATACAAAACTTGACAGAATTCTTCAATACTCAAAATACCTCAAAAAGTAACCTAAATTACGACAGCTGTAAAATCTATAAAAGCTATACAGCAGCAGACAGCTATAAAAATCACTAAATTTTGTTTCCCGCTGAAGTTTAGAATTCCAATTAGCAGATCTCAAACAACTGCTATATATTATCAACATGTACCAGAAGTAACAGAACAGAACTATCAAAGTTTAACCCTTTTTGTTATTGTTAAATACATATTCTTAAGTCACTTTATGACACTAAACCAAGAACTCAGCTGCATAAATTCAGGGTATACACTCCCCCCCCCCCCATTTGTAAGACAACCTCAGCAGAGACCCCAACAGTACCTTTTCCAAAACAGATCTCTACAGAAAGAGAGAGGAACCCCAATGTGAGCTTCGCCCCAAAACTCACGACACCTACATCGCAAAAACCAACAACTGACTAACTTTCGATCGAAAAGCTATTTGCTGTAAATAATGAAAAATTGTGTTACTATGCATTATTATAAGTAGTATTATGTAGCAGTATGTATTTGTTGCGCTAATGCGCATTTCTTTCTAAAATGTATCAGCCAGTAGACATATCCCACAACGTTGTGACAACTGGTGACAACGCGTTGGGACGATGCCCGATTTCGTTGTGACATCAATAACACTCAAAATAGTAAACATAGCGTTGGCTCAACAGCAGGAGTGTGTTGTCACGGTCTGTTGCCACGATTCACAACTATGCAAGACAACTGCCGTTGTCACAAGATTGCCAAGTGTAACCTAGGCCTACTTCCACAAGTAACACTTTGTATCGCCAGAGGGGAACACGGGGCAGAACGAAATATACTTAAAATTTAAAATTAAGCTAATTTAAAAGTTAATTTAAAGTTACTTTAAAAGTTAATTTAAAACGTTGGCTGTGGTGCCTAGAACTGTAAATTACTGCCTATAGCTTTCATCATTATACATACGTTACTCATCATTGAGTTGACTGAAGAAACTTGGCACGGAGCTTAAACTGTGATTACTGTTCAACAAGTCAATTAGTGTTTACTATTGTTATTACATGCTGGCAGGCCTATAAGCTCTTCTAAAGGACTTTTTCAAATGCAATCAAACACCCTAAAGTTTTCTAAGTTTAGCAGGCGGAATTAGTAAGAGAAAGCTGTAAACGTGCAAAGTTATTTCTTCCCAGCTACTATACAGCTAACTGAAAATGCATTGTCCACAAAATGCGTAAACATGCTCAGCTTCAATAAACAAATCCCACAAATTTTAAGTTAACTAAGGAGGTTTTTGGGAATATTGCAAATCAGAATTATATCTTGGAATGGTGGAAACAGGCTTTCCTAAATGAGTGCTGTTTTTTTCGGTTTAAGTGTTCAAATGTTCAAAAAGACCTAATGCCCATCTGATTGGCTAATTGCAAACGTTTTGTCAATTTCATGTGCATAAGGCAGATCTCGGACGGAGCGATTAACCTTAGCGCTGTAAAGCGTAAATGAAAACTAACTGAAAAAAGCTAAAGTAACCTTCATCAATAGATTTAGTTGCCGTCGCTAAGTAGCCAATCATATGGATTTCAGTTTTCTCATAACAAACCTAGAAAATTCTGGTAAAATCTAGGGTTGCATTTAATTCACAATACATTTGCGTCTCACATATACCTAAATTTTAACTAAGAATCACAGAATCATTACAGAACCACGTCATATTTGGTCGTATTTGTCGTACAGTTTCCGGAACTAATCTGAACATAAGCAACAAAGTATTCAACTTGAAATCACAGATAGAACAAGACATTGGAAAAATACAAAACCAAATGTGATACTGATAGTTGATATAACTATTTCTGAACTTTGGCTTTGCTGTTTTTCGATGCACTTATCATTGAAGAAGAGTTCAAGGTTGCCACTATATTTCTACCGGAAAAACACGTACAAAGTGCCGTACGTACTTCCTTCAGCTTTTTCAAATAGATTAGGGCATTCAATAGGTTATTAAGTGAAATTATCATAAAGATTATGTCTAAAATATAAGCCGAAGACAGACCTATTTTGAGGGCGCTTACTCCCGCCTGAAAACCCCACGGGATTATGTAGAACACAAAAGTGCAACTGACAACCCAAGCCATCGTTTTAGTCATCTTAATTTGACGCTCGTGCTGTAAGTTTTGTAGTGTCGAATTTTTGGTTTTTGAAGTTTGCCACTTTAAAGCTATGATAACGGCAACGTATAAAACTGCAGCGCAAAATTCGGCAAACCCGGTAAATAAGGGGTAAAATGCCCCATATTCTACAGACGACGCCCATGTACTAGCACATTGAGTGCCAACTTTAAAATCTGCCGGTACATGAAATGATAAGTACATGGCGGTAAAGTATGACAGTAAAGAAAGACATAAAGCTCCAATGCACATGCGTATAACAAAGCTGCGGCTCATGGACAAATAGAATTGCATATAGCACACTGCAATTATTCTATCTATACCAACAACAACATTAACCATGGCACTGAATTGAGGGCCCACAATGAAGAAAAAGTTGTAGGGTTGCATCATACATTCCCACGGATGTACCTTTTTGGACTGCAAACCATTAATGTGAACATAGAGAAATCGTTGATAGTTCGGTACTCCGCCAAAACTGTACACGGCATCCGAGACGGTTTGAGCCAACACCAGAAGCATTTCCTTTCTAGATCTCAGATCTTTGCTGCTAAGAATCGGAACTATGATTAGAAAGTCTACTGTTGTTGTAATCAGTCCCGTCAGAAAAAAGTAGGTTCCAGCGCAGATATACCAGTTTAGCACAAAGCCCTTAGTTTCACCACTTGTGAGGTTCATGGAGTAGGTGTCTAAAATTATTGACCATAGATTGAGCAACTATTGTCATACTACAACAACATTAAATTGCTGTTGGCTACATTAAATTATTAACAGTCAATTAGGTGCAGCGTGTTGCTAAAGGTTCTCCTAGGGGGCAATGTAGGAGGAAATTTGGAAACCTCCTAAACCTGTTTCAAAATATTTCTCTTAAGTTTGGCACTGTTCCCATATATGTGGAAACGCTAGGAGTGGTGGATAGTACTCCTAACTTGGGAAAATGTTTTGAAACTCAATTTTGCTAAATGACTAAGAAAGGAGTCCTTAGGCGAATCCTTTGCAATGCGGTATGCTTTACATGATTATCGATTTTGTAAATGCTTTTTTCTTTCAGAGAAGTGTGATCTTATAGAGCATTTTTTAGTTTGATCAAACAGATGTGAAAATATCAATATCAGTACACACCGACATAAACGTATAATATTCACTAACCGTTCCAGAAGGTGGTCGATTTGTATGAAAGCGTGTGCTACCAGAGGTTTAATTTTCTGTATTAAGTTTTTGGTGTCAGCTCAATCAAATTCCCTAGAAATTGAGAAATCGAGAGCACAAAGTTTGGACGAACAAGAGTTAAGATATATCCAGTTATGAATTCTTAGCTTTCTCTTAAGTAGAAGCAGCTTGGTTGAGAAATTGCCTTATGTCCATTCCGTGATCATAACAAGTTAAAGCTTCACCTATGCGCGTGGGTTTGGCAAAATCGGTTAGATCAGCCAGATTTCACATAAATCGTTTAGGAAAATTCAGTGGATGGGAACTTGGACAGGTTCCTGAAGGGAATTTTGCAAAAACAATGACTATCTGCTAAAATTGTTCACATTATTTTCTTGAACTCGAGCATTATGCAACATACAAAATGTGTGGGTAGGTGCAATCAAATATTGGTGTTATATGAAACCTTTGAGATTGCAATTACAAAATATAAGCTTGAATAAATGAGTTTTCATTTTTTTCGTTTTTCTTTTTTATCAGCCAACTGACCCTGCAGTAAATATCTTGGCGAAGCAGTGTCAATTCAGCTCAAGCCCTGTCAAGCTGTTTGACAGAAAATGCTTTTCACAATTCGCCCAGAGCTGACTAAACTTCGGATTTAGTGTTTCAAGGGATCAAAGAATACATTAACACGGGGTCGAATCCTGAGGTCTACCCCGACTATGAAATGGAATGAAGAAAAAAGAATTTTTCCTCTAGAAAAAAATGCTGATTTGCAGTGAATTCTAAAGAAAGTTTTGAAAAAATCCCTAATATTTGCTGAAAATGGGCAGTTTTTGGTTTTATATTGCTGAGGAGTCTACCCGTTTTTCTTCTTAGTGAGAGGATCTAAACCCTTCTTTTTTCGCTGAGGTGGTCTCGGTCTACTCGTTTTAGGTCGAGACTGGAAGGTCTGTATCCCCATTCAATCCACGGTATTCTATGGTTTTAACGAAGAAAAAGTGTTACTGTATAAAGTATGATACAATGTCATTAAAGAGGCAGCCTTAAGGATCCGCTTTATTGCAGAATTCTTAGCACGTGTGACTCGCAACAGGTCGGATCATGATCTAATCCGTTTATTCCGTAAAGCGCTGCAACTGGTGCAATGTTCACATTAAACGTGTTTCAGCTTGCTTGGAAGCTTCCCTTGGTGAATGAAAACAAAATTTTGCGTTTTTCCACTTTTCATCAAAGAAATCTGATTGGCCGAAGGCTGCAACCAAATTTCGTGAGCAAGCACGCTGCTCAAAAAATGTTACTCTATTACATATTCATCTGGATCTTTTAGTTCAGTCGCATGAAAGATATGCAAACTTTTCCAGAGAAAGTTGATAGTCAGCAAGCGATTTTGTTAAGGGGGGTTTACACTATCAAACTTTCGTCTGACTTTGTCAGATGAAAATTTTCCTCCAACAAATGTCAGACGAAATTCTCGCATGTAAACGACTAGCTGACTCAGCTCTGACAAAAAATATTTGTTCGATCAAAATGGAAATTTCGTCTGATATCAGACGAAACGGACCAGTCGTATAGCTTCATTTTAAAGAAAGCTGGCGTGAAGCAACAGACTTTGAATTTCATTGGACACTGTGTCATTATCAGACGCAAACTCCTTACTTGTTTGGTGGATAGTGTAAACTACAGGTCGGATGAAAAATGTTTGCTCTGATATTTGTTCCATCTGATAAAATCAGATGAAAGTTTGATAGTGTAAACCAGGCTTTAGAGCTTAAGTTAAGTTTGTAAGCACCCAATCAGTTGCATTTCAGTTCTAGATCCCCCAGCCTGAATCCAACCCGAGATTTCTGTTTCAATGTAATAATAATTAAAACTAAATTAATTCCTACATAAAGTTTTCGCTCTAGTGGAATCTTTGGTTTTTAATTTTCCCCCCGAAAAATTGGACTTCTTCATGCATCATTCGACATCAGTCATCAAACATTCGTTTTCGCCCACTTCGAATTCAGCAGCTCCCACACTCATTTGACTCATACGATACTGTAAATAACAATAAAAGACGACGGCAGCAATTTATGTTAATCTAAGAGGCGCAGATGTCTTCAACTGTTTCGCTTTTCGTTTACCGTTTCCAATTTCTTTTTCCGAAAACTCATTAAAAATTCATTGCACTGGAAAGGATACAGTTTCACTTTTCTGGACAATGGTACTTTTTCTCCCATCTTTAGTTTTTTTATTGCTATGCATCTGCCTTCAACTATCACTGGATTTTCTGAGACGAAGAAAATAATTTGTGATATGAAAATCACGTTTCCAGTCTGATGAAATTTTGAATTTCTTTTTACATAAGTTTTAACCAGGAATTTTTGGCCGCGGGCGAGAAGAGAGGCTTCGAAGCGCCCCAGTAGAAAGTTGTACAGTTGTCAAAAAATGGGGTTCTGTTTTAAAAGGAAAAAAAGAGAAGCCCACTTTTTCCGTTTCATTTTCGAAATTGAGCACAGCAACTTGTGATGAATTCATTTCCCTGATGCGTAAAATTGCACTGTTTTTTCTGCCTAAGCGTTGTCAGAAAGTTACAGCTCAGGCATCATGTTAGTTACACCATGCCTGGTTTACGCGAAAAGTTTGGAATCTTAACAAGGGTCCAAAAAAGTTGACAATAACGACATTTGAACTACTTAAAGCGAACTGAGCGCAGAAAACTTCGCCTGAAATTACGACAAAAACATGTCGTATTGTTTTGCACTATAAATGATGCGCAAGTTGACCCCACTGTTTTCAAGACGTAAAAATAGAACATACTAAGATATAGTGATTAATTTTAAGAGATTCACATTTTATTGAAATGGGCCTAATTTTTTTACAATTCCTTTACTATTCGTTGAAAATTAGACATTGTAAGATTTTTGTGCAGGTGTTCGCCACTTGCGTTCAGTTTAATTGAGAAACTTTATCCGATTATATTATTGCAAACTTTTTTAGCTTTTAACGAACCTTTCATTAAGCAATAAATTTTAATCTGCATTTATTTTATTTACAATTTCTATTTTCTTCATCATGACCAACTGTACATCATAAATAATTTTTCTGAGGTCAGAATCAAAAAAGTGAATTTACATTGCTCACCTGCTGCAAACTAACCAATCTTATATTTGGCTATCTTACAACCCACTGTAAAACTCCTATGCTGAGCGGTTTTTTACTCGCCACAGCGTAGGATAATGTCTAGCCTAGAAATTACCAGATAACACATTTATGCCATTTACCGAGACTGTCAAGGGGTGGAAGGCCATCTATCTGGTAGAGCTCTCTTTACATTGGGTTCTGATTGCTAATGTAGAACAACCGCACGTAACCAAAATATTTTGCAAACTGGAAATTTCATTGTTGCATATTACCAAGAGTGCATAATTGCACTATATATTAGAAGAAGAGTAAGCCACTAGAGGCTTCTCTTCACTGCGTTACGTAACGGTGCTCCGACCACAATACGCGAATGTTCCCCCGTTTGGTGGGGGGGGGTATGCAAAAGGGGGTCCCCGTTTGGTGGGGGGGGGGAAGCAAAAGGGGTCCCCGTTTGGTGGGGGGTATGCAAAAGCGGTCCCCGTTTGGCGGGTTGGTATGCAGAAGGAGGGCCCCGTTTTGGGGGGGGTCGCCAACAGCCAATCAAATTCATCCAATTTCAGCCTGACTTGGCGACCCCCCCCCACCAAACGGAGACCCATTTTCAAATAGAACAAAAACTACCGTAATCCTCTACTCTATCACCCCCCCCCCCACCAAACGGGGAGGGGTCTCTGCAATCTGATTGGCTGTTGGCTGCCCCCCCCCACCAAAGGGGACCTCTTTTCTACTACCCCCCCACCACCAAACGGAGGGGGGTATGCTTTGTCGAAGAGAGCTACCCCCCCCCCACCAAACGGGGGAACATTCGCGTATTGTGGTCGGAGCACCGTTACGCTATGCCAAGAAGAGGAGCCCTCTAGTAGCTTACTCTTCTTCTTATATATAGTGCAATTATGCACTCTTGATATTACGGCATTTTGCAGGCATTGAGTAATTTTGTTTGAACTGTTACCTTAATATGGTGTTACTAATTATTTTAGGTAGATTGTTTCTGATAATATAAAAGATGCTCAACAAAATGTCACTGATTTTGCTCATTTTCTTGGTATGTTTACAAGATTTTTTGAAGCATTCGGTTTTTCGTATACAATGTCCGATCTGTCAGGGTAGCAGTTTTAAGAGCCCATTGGTACCTGGGGGCAGTTTCATAAAACATTTTTCTTACTCGACTCGACAACTAGACTCTGCTAGTTGTCGAGTCAAGTCGCTAAGGTGTTTCATAAAAGTTGTGCGGTCGAGTTCGTACTCGCACTGGATTTGCGAGTCTAGTTGGTGGTCGAGTGCGAGTCGATATAGCTGCTGCCTGCGAGTACCTGTTTCATAAATCTCTAGCTGCTGCTGCCGAACTCGCAACTAGCAGCCGTCTAGTTCTCTAGTCAATTTTGACTAGAGAACTCCCGGAAAAACAGGAATAACTTTTGCACTGTTACAGTTTTTATATTAAAATTTTTACGGCATGAATTATGATTTGTTCTTGACTTTATGCTTAAATTTTAAATACTTTGCTTCGCGGATAGAAAATATACGATTTTTTAGAGAATTATCCGTTTTTCACGAAAGCCCTCAACTAGCAGACTTGTTGCTCGCACGAGCAATGCTAGTGCTGCTAGCAGCAGCAGAACCTGAGGTAATTTGGTCGAGTTCTCAAAAAGTTTTATGAAACACTCGTACTCGCATCTCGCACTAGCATTGCGAGTACTAGCATGCTAGTCGATATTCTATGAAACTGCCCCCAGGTTAACTTCTCACTCCTCAAATTTCATTTTCAAACATGTTAGTACTTTATGGTACATTGAACCGTGTTTTCGTTAAAACACGCAAACAACGACATGCTGCATGAGCTTTCTTCAAACGACCTAATTGAACAAATTGCTAATCCAATATACTTCGATTGTAGAGCTTCAAATACCTTTCAATTTTCCAAAAGTATAGCTGAAGTGAAGGTTAGCTGAGTTTGCCCAAGGTTTGCGCTCAATTCTGAAAACTTAGAAGACCAGCACTTAACTTTGGTTAACACTCAAAAGCTACTCTGTTTCAGTCCATAAAATCTTGAGAAAAATAGCGAATTTAGAAATAAAAGTTTTCACTCCATTTATTTCAGATCAGTTCCAACTGTGCCATCGAATTTGTCCAGCGGAATCTTGCCTCCGCAGAAGTCGAAAAGGCGAGCGAGACAGGGGAGGAAGAATGCGACCCCGTGGATCTGGTGGTGGTTGTGGACAGCAGTGGTAGCGTTGTGGACAACTTCCACGACGAAGTGGATCTGGTGAACGACCTGATTGCCGACATTCCAATCAGCCCCAAGTCCTACAGGGTGGCGTTGGTCGACTACGCCCGGGACTCCACCAAGCGGCTGGACTTGAGCGAAGGCGCCGATAAAAAGGTCGTCCAACAGGCAATATCCCAGCTGCTGAACCGCGGCGGGGCCACAAATGTGGTCGCCGGCCTGCAGGCAGCGGCTGGGATATTGCAGGAGGCGAATCGAGACGAGACGCGTCGAATGGTCCTGATCATCTCCGACGGTCACTCTCAGAACACCCTGGAAGATATCGAACGAATCGCCGAGGAGTTGCAAAATCTGGGCGCTCTCGTCATTTCGGCAAGTCGTAGTCCGGATCCCAGTGAGTTCGAACTGCGGCTCTACGCCAGTGACCGAAAGGAAAATGTGTACCTTTCCGAGCGGTTGCCCCGGGAATTGAAGCAGGACCTCAAGACCTATGCGGTCAAATGCGATGCCTTCGATACTACAACGGCTGCGGCGAACACCACTACTCCTGAGCCGACAACCACAACTACTGAGGAAGTGGTGACAAACGCAACAACGGAGGCAGAAACGGAACCCACCACCACTGTGACCCTGGAGCCGACTACGACTCAGATTGATTCCAATCCTAGAGCAGGTAGGAACTGCTGATAAAGAAGAGACTTAAAACATCGTGGTTATCAAAATGGGCAGTGGGAAGTAGATTGGGTTCTTCCACTTCTTGATTCTGTTTCATCGATGAAATCTGGTCTTGAGATTTTTGCAAACAAAAGCAAAGATAGTGCGAAACATTAAATTCAAATCAAAGTACGAGGCTAGTGCTAACACAAAAATGCTTTGTCTGAGAACAAATTTCACCATTTTATTCAATTGATTTGTCTCTATTCCAAACTGTGTGTGACTCAAAACACGAGACTAATTAATCTCTGTAACCAAAATGAAAATAAATGTCGATATTTTATTCTTAATTTTCTAAATCTAATTTTACGATGCTGTTGTTCTCCTGTTTTCAGACTGCGCTGCTGACCTGCTGTTCGTTGTTGACGGCTCAGGCAGTCTGCGAGAAGAATTTCAGGACCAACTGGCCTTCGTCGTCCGCGTTATCGAGCGTCTGACGGTGGACACGGCCGTTCATCGCGTCGCCATGGTGGAGTACGCCGGAGACACCCGACAGAAGTTCCTCTACGATTTTGACACATTCGATACCAAAGAGCAGATCGTTCAGGCCACCAAAGATGCACCCTACTTCTCAGGTTTGTGTCGGAAAAGTAATCTGCAGTTGTGGCAAGCACTCGCTGTTTTAATCACAAATATGTAGGGGAATCAGGCATAGGAAAGATTGATTGTCATTTTTAGGAGTTCTCAACTTTCAGTCGAACCAGACAAATCATGCTTGTAGTCTTTCAACCAGATTTTATAAAAACATCACTAACTCGGCACTTAAACACCTATAATAGTATGTTCGTCAGACGACTCAAAGTCTATATACAGGCAACCCTTCCTATTCTTGGCATCTGTATTGCATCCAATACATGTGACACATCAAGAAAATGAGGTAAACGCGGGCCAGCATTTCCTTATGATCAATACTTGTGATACAGTGATACAGTTTTCCCCTGTTCTAGGTACCACGTCAACCGGGAAGGCTCTGCAGATCGCCAAAGACTATCTGGACGCGGAGCGTCGCTCGGACGTGATCACGGTTGTGGTTGTGGTCACGGACGGATTCAGTTTCGACGCCGTTTCCGCCCCCTCCGACGCGATTCGACAGCTCAGCAACGTTCGACTCTTTGCGGCCGGCGTCACTGATCCTATTAATGAGTAAGCATGGCTCATTAATTAATGTGGTTAATCATTAACTAACAATTGTCTTAGACTTGTGCTTTGAGAGTGTTCAATCTTGTTTTGAAAAAGTATCAAATAGAATTGCGATCGACTAAAGGGACGCAAGTTTGCCTCCCGACTATAGAAAGGTCACAGCAAATCAACTAACGCTCAGTAGCTACCCCCCCCCCTGGCTTTTCTTGTCAGCTAAGCTAGCCAGTCAGGTCTGTACAATTTCTGGGGCATTGAGCGCTTCTTTTATTGAGAGTAGTTTGTAAAACTACAGCAACAACAATTGCTCAAAGCCAATATTAGCGGCACTTAATTGATAGTCTATCAAATTAGTACAAACTCTAATAATCACAATAGTTAATACGGAATATTTTATTGAACCGTTATATAATCTCAGAGAAGCCCAACGCCCGGTTTTGCTGTTCATTTTCATTAACATCAGCACTTAATTTTAATTTTATGCATTTTCATTCATTTCCAGTCGTTAGCACTTGATGTCCCCATTTCGATACGAAGTCGAACCTAGCCTAACGCTTTTTATTTCACCACCTTCTCTTTCGATTTTAGGCCGGTCATGATAGAAATCGGTGGCGACAGCGAACACGTCTTTACGGATGTGAATCAACTGCTGACTGCCATCGGCCCAATTCTGGACTGCAAAGCACCACAGAAGAAGACCGTACCACACACCACACCCTTGAGCACGACAATTGTGGATGAGTCTACAACGGTTGAGGTTGACAACAGTACGACAACTGAAGGAGCAGAAGTTGAGGAAACAACTACGGAAGAGCAAGAAATTGAGGAAACTACAACTGAAGAAGAAATCCAGGAAACTACGACTGAAACAGAAGTAGAAGAAACAACGACAGAAGACGAAATTGAGCCAACAACAACGCAAGAAGAAACTGAAATTGAAGAAACAACGACAGAAGAAACGGAAATCGAAGAAACAACTGCAGATGAAAAAGAAATCGAAGAAACAACTACGGAGGAAGAAATAGAGGAAACAACAACCGAAGAAGAGGAAATCGATACGACCGAGGCAGAAAGCGAGGAAACAACAACTGAAGAGGAAACTGAAACTGAAACTGAAGTTGAAACTACCCTGGAAGAAACTGTGGAAACTACTGAAACAAATACAACTCTAGAGCTGACAACTGAGGAAATTACAGCGGAAAACACCACCTCAGCAGAGGTTACGGAAACTTCTGGATCAGCTCTGATCACAACGGAAGCAGAAACCGAACCAACAACAGCCGAGAAGACAACGAAAGCAGCCAAAACGACCAAACCAGTTAAAACGACTAAAACACCGAAAACTACTGTTGAAACTACAACGAAGCCAAGATCCACTACGGCGGTCAGAACTAGAAGGACAAGGGCTACGACAACGCCCTTGCCCACGACGGAAGCAACGACAACTGAGGCCACAACTACGACACCTACAACTGAAGCCGTAACGGAACCAATTGACAGTAAGCTTTGGAGGTTATGGTTATAGTGTCAGGCTAGGAATTAATGGACATCTTACGTGAGAGTAGGACGAAATTTTCCCCTTGAGTCAATTGTCCCATGTGGAAGCGATTTTTGCATAACTGTACTCTTTGTCGGTGGACTTTGACTATGTTTGACTGGTTTTAGCAAAAGTTTAGGTCTTATCGTTTGCAAAAAACTTCCGACAATGCCTAGAAACGTTTGAACATTTCGGAGCTGAATCTTAGCGCACCCTAAATCAAGGTTCAGCTCAATAGACACCGTTTTATTTTCAATAATTATTAACTGAAATGGCAAATATTCCAGCTGCTGGTGGGAATTGATTCCAGGGTCATTTTTGTGTTTCAGCCAGCTGTGCTATCGACTTGCTGTTCATTCTGGACGCATCTGGCAGTGTTCGACCCACATTTGAGCGGGAACTGACGCTCGCCTCCCAGATTGTCGACAAACTGATCATCGGTCGAGGCAACGCTCATGTGGCCTTCGTGAAGTATGCGGGGCCAAAGAAGACCCGGGTTCAGTTCGACTTTGAGGACTACTTCACCAATGAGGAGGTTCAGGCTGCCATCAGGAAGATCACTTGGGTTGGAGGTTCGTTACTATTTTGAATCTTAGGTTGTAGGTATATCGGGTGACGACTGTGTCGTATCAAGAGTATATCATACATGAGAGTATGACAGCTGACATACTCTACGTATTATCAGCTGGACACATTCTCGTAAACGGCGTAAACGGCTGACCCCCCCCCCCTCAAATTAATTTAGACACCAGTGCCCCCCCCGCAAATTGGTACACAGACGAAACGGGGGTGCGCTCACTCGCTCTATGTTTATGTGCTAAAGCTCGAAAACACAAGCACTACTTGCTCGAGTTTTGTGACTGTTCCGAGCTTTAGAACTGGCAGAACTAGAAAGTGACAGGTTCAATTTGCTTGGAGGGGGGGGGGTCAGTCGTTAGCGTGCAGAGGATGTGACACGCTTATAACATAGAGTATGACTGCTGTCATACTCTTACGTATTATGTACTCTTGATCGAATCAACAGTACAACGGCAACAGGCAGGCTCAGTGCAAAAACAGTGCTTTGCGCGCTATTCGCTGACTCCCTCACAAATTGACCCTCTATCACACCGCACCTATATGGGTACGCGGTCCAAACGGGGTAGCTCACTCCTTTACTATAATTACACAATTACGCAATTACACAATTACTATAATTATTACACAATTACACAATTACGCAATTACACAATTACTACTATAATTACACAATTACGCAATTACACAATTACGCAATTACACAATTACATAATTACACAATTACACAATTACACAATTACACATTACACAATTACACAATTATAATTACACAAATTTGGCATGGATGTACAAAAATACTAAGCAAGAGAGACCCCCCGTTTGGTACTATGTACCCATATAGGGGCGGTGTGAGAAGGGTCAGTTTGGGGGGGGGGGGGGTCAGGCGATAGCGGGCATAGCATAGTTTCAGCGTTCATTGAATAGGGTGTGATGCTTGTCACAGCCTTATTATAATTTCTGTACTCTTTGTCGTATTAAAGGGGGGGGGGGGGTGGCGAATTTTCGACCATCTCCGATTTGTCTGATTTTCACATATTTTGTAGTCCCCATGGGTCCCCAAAACAAGACAGTTGCGTTTGTTGCAAAACTTTGTCTATCATTCACAATAGTCTTCTAAAGGAGACCTCGACAAGTGTTAAACATAGGAAAACGAAAAAGTTAGGAAAACTTCGCGGTGACCAAAAGTTTGAGCGGTGTGTAAGAGCAAAATGAGCTATAACCTTCCAAAATGTTAATCTGAACTAGGTAGCGTGTTAATACCTATGTGAGGTGTTTTTTCGTTAGCTCTAAGATTTTCTAAAAAATTTCAAAATTGGATGAAGTCGGTTTTTGCTAAATTCTGACTTACAAAAATGCCATCGAAGAAATGTTTCGTCATGCATGAACTAACCATTCACTGCACAAATTTCGCGTATAGATATTAACACAGTACACAAATAGAGCTTCAATTTGCATACACACAATCTCTGCTGCTGATTGGGAGTAGATCACACTTTTGGTCACCGCGTTTTCGTTTTGCCTCAAAATACGCCATTTTCTCAAATTTTTGAATATAATGGTCCATAAGTCGGGTGAAAGCCGAGTTATCCCAACCAAATTCGGTGTGCCAATTTGCACATACTAAAGGAAGATGTGTGTTAAATTGCACTGCAATTGCTGGTGTTTAACTGTGGACGCAAGCCTCAGTGCGATGTCGGAGGCCTATAGTCAAAAAATGGCAAATTTTCACATTTTTCAAATATAGCCAAATTTTATATCAAATTGAAGCTCTGGATGTCCTGAGCATTTTATCTTCCTGCATTAAGTCTCTACAAAACAGTAGGAGAAAGTTAGAGTGCGTTAAAGTTTGAAGTAAATAATAGTCGGAAGGAGCTAGAGCAAATCGTTCAAACGCCGTTTCGCGCTCGGTGCTTGGCGTATCATTGTCATTTGCACAGCAATAAATAGTCCCAGATAGAGGCTTCAATTTGATCTATTGGCCATGCCGTAGTCTTTTGTCATCCTATGTGCACACGACTTCGAAGCCCTCAGCGAGACATGGTGCGTAAATACTAAATTGTAGGGATTTGAACTGCAATATCTTACCTGGATTGACCCTAGACTCTAAAAGTTTGTCTTGTTTTTGGACACATATGGGGGTATATTATAGCCAAAAATGAGCGAAATCGGTGACTATAAAATTTGGTGCCCGGCGACCCCCCCCCCCTTAAGCGGAATCCCACCCTCCCTCCTCGGCACATATAGCAATGCGAACGTAACCTGACCGGACGCAATTCTTAGCATATATAACCTTCATAAACCGAAAACCCAGGCTCATTTCTGCTCTATAACATGTAATTTGGATGTAAAACATGAAGTCTGAGAAAAATAGTAATGGCATATCATTATTAACGTAATATACAGTTCAATTGCGGTTTAGGCTAAGTTTGGACATCTGACGGGATATCAGATCCGAAAAATTCGAAATTCCCGTGCTTCTCTTGAATATTAATACTAACAATTAACAATTTCAGGAATCACAGAGACCCGTGAAGCCCTAGACATCGCCTCAGACCTGCTGTCCAGTCGAAATCGGCCACAGCTGAGACCGATCGTGATCCTGTTCCACGACGGATTCAGCCAGTTCGACCCGGTCCCGGCCGCGGAGCAGCTGCGGAGCAAAGCCACTCTCTTCACGGTCGGGATCAACAAGGACTATCCCCTGAATCGGGATAAACTGGTGGAGATTGCCGGAGGGGAGGACCGGGTCTACACGGAGCAAACGATTGACACTTTCCTGCGAGAGATCGATGCCGTTACCAAAGAGGCTCAGTGTCGCAAGCTCCAGGCGCTCACCGGGCGTGCTCGACAAGTCCAGGTCAGACGAATTGGCGCACTCTAACGGCATTTTCAGACTTGTCTTTTTTCAGAGATTTGCTCCATTTTCGTGTCAGAGATGAATTTAAGTTTTAGTCACGTCAAATGTTGTAATGTAACTACTCCCCGTCGTTTGTGCAGGTGTTCTTAACATTATCTGATTTAAAGTTGCAAAAGATTTAACGTTCTTGTCATCTTGGTTCTTCGCTGTACGTTATTTACTGCACAATCAAAAAAGTCCTATACTATTTGAATATGTAGTAACTTTGCCCACTGTTGTCCAAGCTTTTATGTGTAATCAAACCAAATGCCTTTTATTGTTGCTGTAATTACTACTATGTGTGTGATGCGATGATGTAGTGAAGCGCAACTTGACCAAATTGAAATTCGCCAAAATACAATTTATTTTGTCTTGTTCACTACTCTGTAAATTCTATGGAAAAAACAGTAACGATTGTGTGATGCTTTGAAATTTGTCCTTCAAAGTTTAGCTTCAAGTTATTTCACTAATTTTTCACTCTATACTATCGCTTAGCTAAGTGTACTACGACTTCAGGGTTTGTCGTTATGTAAAGCTCAAGTTAAGATTAAGTATTCTCATATTACTGTAATTGTGTATTGTTGTGTATATTTCAATAAAGAATATATGTGCTATTCAAATCAACTGGATTGGGTTCTGAGTTCGATTTCAATGAGGACATGATTTGTGACCTGAGTCGAAACTGATTTTCTTCAGAAAATATGCCCCTCCGCTGCACGTTTGCTCTCATTTAGTTTGTGTAAAAGTAACTGTGTAAAATTAACAGAAACGTAGACGAGAGACATGCATCGCGGAAAGGCGAAAAAAAGCGGAATAGTAATACGGAGAATACGTCCGAACGCGAAATAGAAATCTGAATTAGTTTTTTATTATTTAAATAATAGCAAGATAAAAAGATTGCGCAAGAGGTTCCCCTTGTTCTGAGTCATAAAGTTTTGGAAAAGAACCTAGGATTTTTCATAACTCATAAAAATTAATTTTATTTTTTTTTTTACAGTTAACTGCGCAACAGCGCAGCAGTAAACTGAAAGTGGGTGTTATCTTCACAGTTGTGCTGCAAAAGTATATTTTATATGACGAAACTAGTCAACTTTGAGCTATTTTGATATTTGTTGTATTCATGAACGATAAAGATGATTTCTTTTTGGGCTAGCTACGCCACTAGCATAAAGCGTATAAAAGGGAGAGAAAGCGTAGCCTTTCGGCAGTTGTTGGTTGTCAGTGATTTTGGTGCGGGGGTGTCTTGTTGGGTTATCGGGTAGTGGAGTGGTTTAGGTGTAGTTTCGGGGAGAGGGTAACTCCCTCCCATAGTTCTCTGCTTCTCTTAGTTTACATTGTGTTCATGCTCACTATTTGAATTTGGTCCGTCCATGTATTTTGTATTCGAGAAGTAAATAGTCCAGCGGTTATTTTATCTATAGAATAGGCAACGGTCGCTTAGGGCTAACTTTAGTGCTCATGTCAATACTCGCCTTCCCTTTTCTCTCTAATTAGATTAAAGCCTAGGCATCACACACTGAGCTCGAATCTGACAATCTTTATTGAGGTTCGATATAGCAGTTTATCTTTGAGGGTGCACTCTAACCCTCACATAAAGTGGCGACCGTGATTTTTCAGTAGATGCCCAGTGCCTTATCTTTTTATGAGAAAAGAGGGAACACAATAAGCGAGAAAAGCAGAGAGCCAAACGTTGGGGGCTATTATTGTATTTTGACGGGGGGACTCCCATGGCTTCTAAACAACGTATTGCCAAATTGGGGGGTCGTGGTCGGGGGGGTCCCTCCCCCAACTTCAGCCCGGGGGGAACGGTCCCAGGGCTTGGGAGGGGAATCCCCGAACGTCTGGAATGCTATGTACCCGATCTCCCCCAACAACTATGGGAGGGACAAAGGTCAAAAGTCAAGGCAGTTGCAGATAAAGGGTCAGGGGTGAGTGGGGACCCTCCCTCCCGAATTCCTCCCCCTCCCAAAAATTTGGTTCAGACTCAATCTCAGTTGGGGGCGTCTTCGTCTACCGGTCCGTCTATGTCTTCTGACCCCCAGTATGGCAGCCATCTGAAGGAAACTTTTGGGGGGCTTGTGTCGCGGCTCCAACCTGGGGCGACCCGCCCCCAGGTCTCGCAGTCTGCGGGTTCTGAGATCTCTATGTCCGAGTGCCAATCTCAGTCACAGACTACGCCTACTTCTGCGTCAGCGCAGGGGTATTACTCGGCCTCATTGTCCCGGGGTCAGGTGGGGCAACCCACCTTGGGAGTCTCCAGTCTGGCAAATAGTGGTCAAGGGGGTCCGCCTAATTTTGGTCAAAATTCAGGTTATGACTGGTGTCCACCGTCTGCACAATATCCGCAAGGTACGTACCGGCGTGCTTCTCCGTTGGGTCAGGCACAGGCCGCTCAGAATGTGCAACAATTATCACCGGCGTCATGTTCGGCTCCAGGTTTTTCTCAGCAATCACAACATACGTATATACCTCAAATTTTGCAGTCTGTGCCGTATTCGGCACAATCGGGTTATTATGCTGTTGATATGCAGGGAAACCCAATATACGTATATAACTCTCCGCCGCAGATATCTACTGGAGTTCCTACTGTTTTGCAACCAGCGGCCTATACGTACGTACCGGCGGTAAGTCCTGCGACAGTTGGTCCAGCGATTTCAGTTTCGAACCAGACGGTGGGAACCAGCGCACAGACAGGTAATACATCTAATTTTGTTCTTGGAAATTCACGAGTGACCTCAGAACCTCCACCGCTGCCAGACCAGGGGGGCGCCCCCCCGGGTTTTTCTGCCAAACAGGTTGTAAAAAAGGAGGTTTTTTCTTCAAAGCAGGGGCAAGCGACGCCTGCTTGTCACCCAACGCCGGCGACTATGGAGGCCACGGATGCTTTGGTTTTAGATCACGATCCACGACTTTTTCGTACGTATATCGAAATTCTCCGGGACGTTCCCCGGTTTGACCCCGAATCAGTGTATGTCGAAGACTGGCTCCCGCAGTTCGAGTCAGCGGTTCAAACGTATCAGATTCCAAAAGACCAGTGGCCACGACTTCTTTATAGTAAACTGGCGGGAAAAGCCCAAATTTATGCTTCAAGGGCGGGTCTTTCTATGATCGATTCCTACGAAAACATTCTGAAGCTTTTGAAGACTCAATTTCCCAAACCGCAATTGTCTTACCAACAGAAGTATACGGCCTTCGTGAACCGGCTTCAACGTCCCGGAGAACATATACGTAAGTATATCTCAGAATTACAAGCCTTGGCCCTGGACATTTGGACAGATCCAGCCGACAGAGAAAAGCATTGTGTCCAACAGGTCTACGCCGGCGCGGATGACAAATATGCGGCGTCGCTTGCCCCATTGGGGGCATTCGGGGAACCATCCATGGAGGATATTTTGCGAGTTCTAGATAAACTTGATGCTAGAACTCCACGAACTGCCCCGGGAGATGCTCTTTCGTATGACCCTCCAGTCTACCATGTTTCTTTTTCAGAGAAAGCAGAAGGGGGTGGGGGGCCCGCTGACCCTCTAGACCAACTTCGTAAGGAACTTCAGGATCTCCGTTCTTTGTGGGAGAAAGAGAGGGAGTCTGGGGTTCGATTTGAAGATATGCGGCGGGAAAAGTGCCTCCATTGTGGTAGGAGGGGCCATGACCCAAACAATTGCTGGGATAAGTATCCTCAGTTGGCTCCGGCAGGATGGAAGGTTCGACCCCTTCCCCGGGAACAGGTAGCGGGGGTTACTCAATACGTACCAGTTTACCCTCAACTTTGTGCACAACCGCCAGCCTATCCTGCTTTACAACCTGCTCCGGCCCCTTTAGCTTTACCGGTTCCGCAACCATCTTCGCGTTCGCATGGGTACCCACAGTGGGAGAAGGCAAAGTCACAAGGTAATACTCCACCTGCACCTTCTCGGGTGACCACTACCACTCTACCACAACCCCTGGGTTCGTTTTCGGACGTGCCCCCACCAGGTGAAAAGTCCCTGCACTCCTCAACCAGGCACCATGTGGGGTACATTGAAACTGCCACTCCCATGTCTAAGCCTCACGTTTTTGGGATAAATTCGTCTGCTGATTCAACATTAAATAGTTCAAGTGAAATATTTTCTATGACTCAGACAAAGTCTCTTATGTTATCTGCAATTCAGTTACATATGTACAATTCGATGCGAAAAAGTGCAGATACGTGTAAGCAACAAATTTTTGAATTGCGCCGGTTTATCGCAGACACTTTACCATATAAATTTGATCGTGAAAATATTTCAAGTATCGAGCCACTGGTGCCTGGTTCGGGGTGTAAAGCTGACTCTCCCATATCAGGGGGCTCTGAACATGCTATTCTGCCTTGTCTGGACGCTGATCTCCCTCCACCGACTGTGACTTTTTCCGAGCAGACTGCGGGACTCACTCAGCTTCGGCAGCAGGGTGCGGTGGGTGACACTACCTCGGTTGCTGGGGCTTGTGGGGGCACGTCTGGGTGTGCGGCCGATCCACCATCCAGATCTGCCCCGGGGGGCGTGGGGGCTACAGGAAAACCCCTATGTTCTTTTCAGGTCACTACAGTTTGCTTTCTTCTGTGCCTTTTGATATTTTTCTTGACATTTGTGTCTTTTTCGTTTGCCTTTTGGCCGACAGGGGATCCACCTCAAAAAGAGGGGGTACTCCCGAGCGTACCCCAAAAAGAGGGGGTAATGGTGGGTTTACCTCAAAAAGAGGGGGTAACCCTGGATGTTGCCCAAAAAGAGGGGGTTACCCCCAAGGAAGACTCTTTTTCTGGAATTCTACCTGAATGTATTTTTCATAGTCAAAATAAACCTCCAGAATTGAAACTTGTCCAAAACGGGGCTACACCTCTATTTACACCTCCTGACCCTCTGTCTATCTCTAGAGAATTTGGTTTTGCGTGGGGGAGGGTTGGCTACGGGGGGTGAAGGGGGTCGACCCCACCCTCCCGGAGTTGTCTTCTACTCCACAGGTGGATCAGGGTGTGCCGGGGTACGACCGGGCCATCCTGGCCACCGATTCAGTTTTGTCAAATTCTTTTGATCTTGACAACCCGCACCTTGCTTCCTCTAAAACAGTAACTGTAGATGTTCAAAAATTTTTCTCCTGAACGCACTCAATATCATCCAAAGGACATATGACCCGACTTCATATACAGTTTTCTTATATTTTGTCCCCTTAGCTGTAGTATGTATAAATTTCACATCACTGGTCTCAATGAAATTTCTGTGTCACTTTATCCACGAATACCCAAATATCGTTTTATCACCTTTGTCAACTGTATATGCGTATGTGTTTTTATTTCTGTTTAGGTTTAATTTTGGGTTTTTCTGCTCAGGTCAATGCTTTTCCACCACTTGTCTGGATTTTATGGTTAGTTTTACTTCGTGTTTTAGGTCTCATTTCTGATTTCCCGTCAGCTCGCCTTATGGTGGTTTTTTCTGAATTATCACATTTTATGATTTTTTGGAGTAAATTTTGCGGCACACCTGGATCATTTCCTTGAATACGTACAATGCAGTACGAAACCTCTAAATTTCCGATTTCTGAAATTTCTTTTCCCGTCTTTTTCTCGATTTTAAATGAAATTTTATATGTACGTACGAGGGTTTTTACAACACAACTTCCGTCACCAACCCTTTTTCAAGTTTGTCTTCACCGTCTTGTATTTGCACTTACTTGTTTTCTTCTATGTTTGCACCTATTTGTTTGGTTCTTTTAGGTCCTGCCAGTCTAGCGCGGCTTCGGTTTGCGTGGACTCCAAATCCTTCCCCGGTTCCTTGGAATTTGGTTTTGGATTTGATTTGGATCCTGGTTTTGGACAGTGGTTGGCTTTTCCTCCAGCTGCACCAGGTTGTTTCATTTCTTGACATAAAATTTAATATTGAAGTTTGATTCGCATTTCGTGACATGGTGTAAATTTTTTTAGATTGGAGATTTTTAGTTTGTACACAAACTTTTCGGATTGTGGGTTTTTCTTGGATTTTAAAGTTCTTTTGATAAAAAATGTGTATTTCTTTGATTACCATGTCACGTAAATTAGTTTTTTTGGACGGTTCAGTGGTTATGCCGCACTCTACGTACGTATAATGAAGTGGTGGGGGTTCTCGGGGTAGACTGAATCCTCGGGGGCGCTTCCACTTCTCAGCCATCCATTGATGAGAAACTTAGTATCGCGAATCAGTCTAAAATAAGGATTGGCAAAGCTATTCCATATAGTTCTCGAGCATTTATTCTTAATCATTTGTTGGATAAAGCTACTGCATTTTTGCTTTCCGGAATCAAATTCACGAGCTCAGTTCACTACGTACATTCCTCAGATTTCTCAGAAAACAAATTTTTTCCATCTTTAGCTAGGACTATTACTCTATGGATTCGGTCTATTTTCATATGGGTTCAAGCCAGGTTTGGTAGCCACAACTGAGTGTATGCAAGGGACTTTGAGGAACTTGCTCCGAGAATTTTTTTTGGGTCAACAGGCACACTTCACCTTACCCCTTTGTCCAAATTGCAGCCCCTCTTTCAGAAGTCACAGAAATTTTGAAACAAATTAATCAGGTGCATCCAACGACGGTAGATTTAAGCCTGTTTTCACAGGGATTTGCTTGACCCTCTTTTACTACGTTCAGGTTCCCCAATCAGAGGTGAAAATTGGATTCCTCTGCCAAACAAGTTTTATAATTAATGACTCTGAACGGTCTTAAGTACACCAACTATAAGTCCGGCAACGTTATCAAGTTTATAACCATCTTTGCAGCAATGTCCTCCCTTAAGTTTGGTTTCTACGAGCTCGGGACTGGCCACCCTGAGTTCTGGACCTATTACTCAAACCACGGGGAATGTTACCCAAAGTTCGGGGACTGCTGCACAAAGTTCGGTGACTGTCCAAAAAAAGTTCGGGGATCTCTTCAAAGAGTTCGGGCTTTGCTCCAATAAGTTCGGGTCCTGCCCAATAAGTTCGGGGTCTGGTCCAATAAGTTCGGGGTCCGGCCCAATAAGTTCGGGGTCCGGCCCAATAAGTTCGGGGTCCGGCCCAATAAGTTCGGGGTCCGGCCCAACAAGTTCGGGATCTGTTCCGAAGAAGTTCGGGGTCCTCCACGAAAAGTTCAGGGCCTGTCCCAAATCAGTTCGGAGCCCACGAAAATTAGTTCGGGGTCTGACAAAATAAGTTCGGGGGTTGCTGATTATATTATAAAAGCCCCATCTTTTACATGGAGAGCTCCTGGCACATTCTAGGTTGATCCTCTAGTGCCTGTCGGCAATGTTGCCCTTTATGCGGAGTGGGAGCTGCCTACCGGTACAAAGCGTTGTTGTCATGTTGTTGTTGTTGTTGTTGTAATAACCCTCCATATCTGAGCTGCGCTATTTTCATTTCTCTAAATTGGTGGGATTCCTAATTTAGTTATGTTATGCTAGTGGATTGAGACTTGCCATCTTTTGTGAATCTGTTCCTTTAGACCTTTTTGCAATCCTACGGGTGCTATCGCGAAATTAAAGTTAGCAGAAATTCTTTGGTCAAAACTTTTCTCGGCTAATAAAATTGCTTTGATTCTCAGGGCAGTTTGTCCCGAACTTTCTGCTACGTTTTTCCTCAAGCTCGGGCGCTATACGATCTGCTTACCTTTCACTGTGTTTCTCTTTAATTTCTTGATGAAAGGGTTCTGGGGTGGATGTGTCGCTTTATTGACCTAAGACTGGGACACAAAGTAACTCATCTTCCCCGGCTCCCGAACTTTTATCTGCATTACACAAAATTTTTTTTGAAATCCTTGCATTTTATTATTTTGCTGTCGGTGTGGGTTTCCGGGGGCTGTTGCCTAAGACTGGGTCGTTCTCGGGCACTCACACCGGCAGGATCTTACTACAGTTGAGGGGCTTTACGATGTATATACTGTATTTGTTTTTGAATTTCTTTTCGTAGTATTTCAATTTCGATTGATTCTAACTGTCTTGCTTTATGGTCGCTACTTTAATTTTTGTTTATGTTTAGGTGATGGTGGTTCTGTATTGTACGGTCCCCATACCCCCAGTATGCGCCAGGCGTGCCCCCACGATGATGCTATTACGGAGCAGGGCTGTGTTTTGTCTACTCTTGGAGCGCCCGGACTTTTCGGTGGCGCTGGTCGGTGGCGGCTTCATGGCGGTAGTCAGGCTGGGAGCTGGATGCGTCTTCTTGGACCTTGTGGCGGGCTCTTTGACCCAGTTCTATACTTTGGCCAGCCCTGGAGGACCTTTTCCCTGTTGGGCTGGTATGCCATCTTTGGTTCTGACGCTGGCCTTGTGACTTACTGTTAGGCCAGGCCTTTAGCGTCTATATCCTGGTCTCTTGGTCTCGTCTCGTCTGCGGCGGCCCCGATTGGCCAGTTCTGGTCTATTTTCGGGTCTCAATAGTAACCCGATTCTGCATTTCCTACTGCCAACTTTGCCTTTGTGGCCTATTTTTGTTTGGACTTTTTACTGGCCGGATTTGACTTTTGTCGAACTGCTGGATTGGTTCCGTCTGGAACCTTCTGCCGACTGTCTGAGGTCGCGTTCCCGGTGTGTTCGGGTCAGCTGCCCTGTTGCTCCGTTGTGAAGTCGTGGTCCTTTCCCTTCGCACGCCTTGGACGTTTCGGGTTCTCCCATTTTGCTTTGTTCGATATAGTTGTGATTTTGCATTTCATTTTGTGTATATAGCTGGTGGGGATTCTTGTTGAATTGACTTTGCCACATTTGGTGGGAGGGATCCCTTCTATTTTCTTTCCCCTGCTCTGTTTTGCTTATGGTACCCCTCACCTCTTTTGTGATCGTTCGTCTTGGTAGCTAATCTTTTTGGCCATGTTTTGCCATTTATAACCTTGCTTATTCTGTTTGTTTTCCAATAATTCTTTTTTTACTGATTTTTAGGTTTTTGTATTATTCGGTATGCATAATAAACCGCCTGGGCTTCAATATTCATGTCTTTTATATGTGCGGTTCTTGTTTGGTCTTATTATGTGGGATTCATGTCTGTGGTTTCATGTGGGGTTTACGATTGTAAGGGTGGGTACCTTGGTGGGCATTGTCCCCATTGTATCTCGTCTTGTCGTCGCGGCCTCGAGTGTGGGGGTTACTGCAGGTGTCTTATTTGCTGTGAATGTTTACGTAGTTGTATTGTTTTCGTTGCAGTCAGTGGGTTGTTTGTTTAGTTAGGACTGTCTGTCTGTCTTTGTCGCGAATGTTTACGTAGTCGTATTGTTTTCGTTTTAGTCAGTAGGTAGTTTGTTTAGTTAGGATTGTCCGTTTGTTTGTCTGTTTGTCTGTTAGCTAGTAAGTTTGTCAGTTTGTTTTGGTCACAGTCGACGCAGTTTTACCCAGTCGCAGTTCAAATAGTCATTTTGAGCTGACTGTGAGCCACGTAGTTCGTAGACTGTGGGGATCGTTTGGCTCCACCTTTAGCGTAGGTAGTCTTTCAACATTTTGTTTTATCACTAAAAGTACTATCAGGGCCCAGTATTAATGTAACATCAGTTTTACCATTGTTTGACTTTTTGTGACACCTGTGGTGATCGCCGCGCGGGGGGCCGGCGGCGGAAAAGAGGGGGTATTTTGTGGGATATTGTCCATTGGGGCACTGACAGTTAACTGCGCAACAGCGCAGCAGTAAACTGAAAGTGGGTGTTATCTTCACAGTTGTGCTGCAAAAGTATATTTTATATGACGAAACTAGTCAACTTTGAGCTATTTTGATATTTGTTGTATTCATGAACGATAAAGATGATTTCTTTTTGGGCTAGCTACGCCACTAGCATAAAGCGTATAAAAGGGAGAGAAAGCGTAGCCTTTCGGCAGTTGTTGGTTGTCAGTGATTTTGGTGCGGGGGTGTCTTGTTGGGTTATCGGGTAGTGGAGTGGTTTAGGTGTAGTTTCGGGGAGAGGGTAACTCCCTCCCATAGTTCTCTGCTTCTCTTAGTTTACATTGTGTTTACTATTTGAATTTGGTCCGTCCATGTATTTTGTATTCGAGAAGTAAATAGTCCATCGGTTATTTTATCTATAGAATAGGCAACGGTCGCTTAGGGCTAGCTTTAGTGCTCATGTCAATACTCGCCTTCCCTTTTCTCTCTAATTAGATTAAAGCCTAGGCATTACACACTGAGCTCGAATCTGACAATCTTTATTGAGGTTCGATATAGCAGTTTATCTTTGAGGGTGCACTCTAACCCTCACACTATATACTGATAAAGTAGTCCTACATCTGACTCGTACACGGAAGCGAACCCAACCAAATGATGTGCCTCTAAGCAGAGATATATTAGGTCTCTAAGCAGAGTTGGATGCAGCGGGTTTCAAATTTTACGATGAGATGGTGAAAAGTCTTTGTAATTAACAAGTAGCAATTAATAACAACAAATGAGTGGCTATTAACCTACGATTTATGGTGGCTTCATGACACAGACACAAATGGGATGAAAAACAGCTAAGTGGGTACTTAAACGAATGCTAATCAGCTGTTGGTGAGAAAAAGCAGAAAAATGTCTTATTTTCGTATTTTCAAGTTCATTGATGTTTATTATCTTTTAATCTCTCACGTATTTCCACTTCTTCAAGTTGTGACAACCAAGAAGTGTCACTGAAGACAAGACAAATATTTTCGCAATTAATAAGTTATGATATTCTGTTTCACCCTGACTGATACCTGAGACCACCCACGGCGTCACACCATTTAATCAACTAACTCCAATTAATGTCACTCCTTCTCAAGTTTGCTGAAGTGATGGACTTTGAAGTACACATCATCCACGATGCAATTTTTTCTTTTCGGTAAAGCTAAGGCAAAGAGTTAGCAGTTAATTTAGTAATTTACTTAAATTCCACTACATCATATGCAGTCTCGACAACTTTCATTTACTACTACTGATTAAAGAACAGTATTCAGTCAATATCTGGGATTAAAAGACTTCTCTCGTACAAAGCACCTCAGACAATATCTGAAAGTATTCGTGAAAGTATCTCTTCATATGCGCAATCCTTTGAATGCTACCTAAGTTTCGACAAATAATACATTCGGGTTTGTCACATCTGAGTTACTCAAAATTACAAACGCATAAGCTAATTTCTCATTTTCCTGCAGTTAGATAAACGCTTCCCCGTCTCTGCAGGCGATTTGACACAATGTTAATTTTTCCTGGCACGGACGATTGCCTTCAAAAAACCTTGGATTTCATTAGGATATAGAGTCAGAGGTTTAAGTGAACTAGTTTCGTATGCAACAGAGCTACTTCCAAGAATTAAGGTGCATTCATAGTTCCGGACGCAAGCAGACGTGCGTAGACGTGCGTCGACGCGCCTACGCAAGCGTCTGCAGGCGTTCGTGAGCATGAATTCGTTACAATTGATTTTAAACTGATAAAAGTGCATGTTACAACTTTAAGGTGCATTCATAGTCGCGAACGCAGAGAGACGCGCGTCGACGCTTCAGATTGTAACATGCCGTTTTAACCGTTTAAAAATAATTGCAGCATATTCATACTCACGAACGCGTGCAGACGCTTACGTGCGCGCGTCTGCTTGCGTCTGGAACAATGAATGCACCTTTATGCGTCGACGCGCTTCTACGCACGTCAACGCTCGTCAACGCGCGGCACTCTGCGTTCGCGACTATGAATGCACCTTAAAGTTCCAGACGCAAGCAGACGCACGTAGACGCGCGTCGACGCGCGTACGTAAACGTCTGCATGCTTTCGTGAGCATGAATTTGTTACAACTGATTTTAAACGGGTACAACGGCATGTTGTCAGAGGTCCGTGTCCCGACGTGCGTCCCAATGCGTTTGCGACTATGAATGCACCTTAAGTATTTACTTGGGAAGATGCTCACGTGGATTTCCGAACAGTTAAAACGTCACCAGGTTGTCTGCTAGAATGATTTTGAACTTTGCTTTTGTCATCGCTGTTGATCCATATTGAGTAGGGTTACTTCCATGGTGGATCGGTTGATTAGATCGTGGGTAGGGCTGCCGCCAAACATTGATAAACAAGATTTTTTGCTGTTGTTGTTGTTGGCAATTACATAAATCGAGGAATTTGGGCGTAAATACAGAAAATTACAAGATTCCTCTCTTTCACTGTGAATTAGTGGAAGGACTCAGGAAGCTGCGGCTTCCTCTAGCATACAATTTGAAATGTGCTCTTTTCATTCCACCCTATTCCTCTCTATTCCTCTCTCATTTGTTGCGATTCCTCTCACGATAAAACATAAATACTTTTCAAAAATTTCGTTACCTAGAGGAATTACCGTAATTCCCCTCTCAAAAAAATTACGAAAATACAGAAATTACAGAATTCCTCTTGGATGCAACAGCATTTGCCACAATTTTGTGACATCATGTATATGCTTAGCTGTGTTCTTGTATGCACTGCAGTTTAGTGTGATGTACTAATTTTTGACGCACGGATAATCCTATTTCAGTAATTCTGATTTAGTTCTGAAAGGATAGAAATAATGGCCCATGTCAAGATAAAAGTCATCTGATCTACCACTTGTTTTTCTTGAAGCTTTTATTTTCATGGAGATTCCTGGGGTTCTGGGGTTCTTAATTTTTTGTAGAGATTTGATCTATAACTATGTTTAGTTTCATTTTTTGATGGGGGTTCTGGGGGTTCTTGGAGGTTCTTAACTTTTCGAAGAGATTTGTAAGATATCACGCTCGCCTCACACGCGAGAGGTCCCGGGTTTCGGCACCAGTTATAACAGACGTTAATCCTTGCAGCCTAGGAGCCAGACACTTGGTACAACTTTACTTCTAGGCAACACAATCCAAGACTCGTTCAAAATTTAGCTTCACTTTTACATCAACTTAAATTCAAAGAATAACCCAATTCTTGGAGCGATGTTTTGGCTACAAAACTCTTGGAGAGAAGGAACAAGCCAACGCATTACAAAAAGCACAACAATAACAAATCTAAATATTACTAGCTACCGTAATCCTAACAGCTAGTTCACTTCTAATTATTATTTATTAATTACATCTATACCTATGGTTACATCTCTGCGAAAAATAACATTTTAGTGAATTTTAAAAAATAAGGAGAACCTGGGATAACCTACTTTTTGGAATAAAGTCGTCCTCATTTCGGTGGGCGGACGCAGTCGCGACTTAGCAATCTTTGCATATGCAAAATTCAAATTTTTTTCAACTATTTGGTTTATTTTAAGTCCAAGAAAGACTATTCGTTGGTGATACTGTTGCTGCAAATTAAAAGGTGGCAAATTGAAAAATAAAATTAATGTTTTCCCGGGATAACCACTGTTTTATTCTCAGCAATGCTCATCTTAGGTGATCGGACAATTTCCCGCTTTCAGCAAATTAGACTTAGTTTTTTATGTTAGTAATTCTAATTAAATATTCCGCTTTTCCTTGCAGTTTCAGTAAATTCTGAAGTCTGACTCATGGTGTACTCTTGAAGGGCTATCAGCTGGCACAAAAAACTTTTGGCCAAAAAAACTGGCTCTAAAACACTCAAATAGTTACCAAAAAATTACGTTAACTAAAAATTAAGTTACGAAAAACAACAAAATTGGTCAAAAAGTTATATACGTAACGTATGTATCAAATTGAGGTGGGTAGCAGAAGGCGACGCCATTTTTAGGATTTTCTGGTTAGTGTAACCAATGAGACGAAGCAGCTTTTTTGTTTTCGACTCAAAAATAAGCAGAAAAGAGTGTTCGAAAATACCAAAAACGATACTAGGATCCAACAAAAATTGAAAATGGGGGTTTTAAGAGGGGGGGAACAAAATACTCAGAAAACACGAAATACAGACAGAATCTAGCCCAAAATCGAAATTTGCGTTTAGGCTCATCAACATTTTAGGTTTAAATCGCGATTTTTCGATTTTGAGGGTCGATTGGGGGGGGGGGGTCAAAAATTCGTCAAAATTTGGCCTAAAACTCAAAATTTTGGCCGTAAAATGTCCTAAATCAAGTTCTGAGCGTGAAACTAACGCTACAAAAATTTATTAAACCCTAAATACAGAGAATTTAACATGTTTTGACCTCAATAATGCCTTGGGGGGTCAAAAAATTTCTCAAAATTTCGACAAAATTTTCAAAATTTTGCCTTTGAACTGCCTAAAAACAGGTTCCTGAGCGTAAAAATAACGAGACCGAATAATAACAAGACCGAATAAGCAAGATTTTGGCCTAAATCGACCCAAAAATGACTTTGGTGGGGTTGAAAAAATTTTCAAAATTTCGACCAAAAATTCCAAATTTTGCCTCTAGTGCACTTCTGTTGCTCACCTTGTGTTAAATATTCCCGGAAACAAGAACTTTAACCACCAGGGGGTGGAAAAAACGTCCAGAAATTTTCCTAAACTAAAAATTTAAAAATTTTATTCCCGTTTTTTGGGAGGGGGTCGCTCAAATCTACCTAAAGTTTGTCCAAATATAGGTTATTGGGCTGCCCCAAGAACCCTATGCAGTTTCCAGTTAAATTTCCCGCCTCAAAACTACCTGGTGGGAGGGGGGAGGGGTCAAACCACCCTGGCTACCCATTCTTAAGTTTTCCATTTTTTTGAAAATTTAAGGTTGCACCCTCAAAAATTGAAAAAATTAAAAGTCGTTTTTTATGAAAGACTAAGTAGCACAGAAGAATCTACTAATCAAGGGCCTTCTGGAGATATAAAGTTTGTTGCCCAAATCGCAAGAGTGGAAAAGTTATTTATATATAAAATGTGTCAAATTAAACAGATTTTCGAAATTTGACAAACCGGACAGTGGTTCGTCGCCAAATATCAATCCTCGAGTTTACTGCAGGGAACTAAACCGGGAATTGGATGGCGATTACTGCAGGTACACCGAGAGGGTGCAAATCCAACAAAAAATAGATCCCCAACTAACCCTAGCCTATTCAAACATGAGTCGAGGTTGGCGTAACAATGTGTTTATCAAAACAACTTACCTTTTAATAATATAAGGCATGAAAGTACAGCTAATATATCACATGGCGCTACAGGCCGACTGAACTCTACTCTCACCACACACAACAACTGATTAATTATACTAATTGATCGGATGACTCATCATGTCAGACCGACGTAACTACACAGTAGTAACAATTACTTTCAATGGTTGTTTAGAATGGTAGTGGAATCGCAGACCGTATTATTGCTCAGAGCCATTCCTGTCTAATTTACGATACCTCACTTCACTTAATGCCAGTGCTTTGCCAGTTTTTAACTCTGTAACAACTAAAAAGGAAAGTAAATCGTCCACATTTAAGAGCAAAGCTGTGAAGGTAGCAGTAGCAAGATTTCGCTACGTCCTTACGCGGGTGTGTATGCGGACTAAGGCTGTTTTGATTTTTGAGGGTGTTTAAGCTTAATCTGTTTTTCAGAATCTCGATTTTTGATTTTTGATGCCGCTGCCAAATTGTGTAATTTTGAATTTTTATTTCTGATTTCTATTTCTGATTTACTGGAAAAAATTGGCTTTAGCAAATTAAGGGTAGGTTATCATTGGATACAAATTTTTTGCCCCGATTTCGCTTAATTTCAGGCACAGCCCCAAAATCAGGGTATCATAAAACTTTATGTTTTTCAGAGTTCACAGACAAATCCCCATATGTACAAACTTGAGTGTAAAAGCTATCTGTTATCAAAATTAACCTTTCAGGGATGCATCTACATTAGAACTGACTAGACAGTTTTTCACTGCAGAGTTTCCTTAGGTCAGTTAAATGTAAGTGTATAAACATTAAAGTATAAATTTTGTCCCAACATTGAGTTCAATTGTTTACGAAACTAAAATCCTTTAAATCAAATTAAAATTGATCATTAAAGCCCTAACCTCAACCTTAGACTATTTTTATCCAATAAGCTAGTGACGTTTAGTTGCTAGAACAGACACATAGCGCATTCATAGAAAATATCATCTAAATAGACAACCGTAGAGTATGTTAAGATGTTTGCTTCTGAGAGACTCAGTTAACTTTCACCGGGTGGATCACACATCCAGAAGGCGAGAAGTTGCATCAGAGAGATGACGGACGCCCCAGTGAACAGGGACAAGATTCCTCCCAGACCACTCAGAAAACTGGTCACACTGTAGACATAGAATTCCTCTTCGTTGCGAACGTAACGATTTCCATTCCGTAGGAATATCCTCACCTGTCTGTCCATTGACATCATGTCTGTGCTGGAGGTGGCCTGGATTTCTGTGACGTCGCAAAACGGTGCACACTTCATGACACAGGTAGCTTCCTCATCGCGACAATTCTCTTCGTCCACTGTGCCATCTTTTCGATCAATCAGTCCATCACAGATGGTTTTTGGATCTAGAGACGGCAAGCCGTTGAAATAGGTGCAATTTCTCAGGCAAGAATTATACACCCAGTTGCATTCTACCCTGCAACTGCGCCGCTCAGTGGGTATCACCGATCTGCACGGACTGCGAGGTTTGTTCAGAAAGTGTTGTGTCTGAACGGAGATCTCAAACGTTGTGGTGACACCGTCGGACAAGGTTTGGGGAGGAAATGCATTCTGATCATCACCAATTATTATGGTAAATTCCATAGCATCGGCAGGCAGCGGTATTATTTTGATACCACTCTTTTCGGAGAGCGGCATCGCACTCAAATTTCCGTCGTAGTCTCCACTGATGAGACGGTAACAAATTCCGTACTGACTGAAATGAGTGACTATTTCGACGATATTAAATGGATCCTTGCCATATCCCGATTGGAAGCTGTCATTACTGGCCCTGGAGACCCTTGAAAGCAAGTCATTCATTGAAGTCCAACCCTTCTTCCACATCAGCCTTTGGATATCGTCCCTGACAGTTGTGTTTAACTTGGGATTGTAGATGTTCCGTTCAAACTCACTCTGTGTTGGTATGCGCAGCATGTACTCAAGATAGGATTGCTGATCCGATCCCAGCCCAATGGCTTCCAGCTTTTTCGTGTCAAACCAAATGTTGCTGCAGAGGCTGACATTTGGAAACTGGGTCATGAAGACTCGTTCCGATCGAAATGCCGTCGGCTTCGCCAGGTAGTCCAAGACAGCAATCACACACTGGTAGATTACTAGTCCAAGACATGCTAACAAAAATACCAGCCACAAAAGTTGGACATGACGTCTTTTTGCCAACACCAGGTCCCGAATACCGTGCAGTGTGGTGCTTTCAGCAAAATTTCTTATCCTGAACAGCACAACCATTGCTCCGCTAGGGTGAAGCGAATAATGAAACTAAGTCCAGCAGAGCCCAATGATTAACCTGTTTAGCACAGGGCAACTAAATCAGACGCTTCTTGGTGATTGAATAAGCAATAATGAAGTTGAACCAGCCAAGGCTCATAGTTTATATTCGGCAGGATAATTCCATTATACAAATTAGTTTCTGGATGTTTTGGACTATGGATATGATAAATTCCAAGCATTTTAAGATATATTGAGCGGCTTGTTACAGACCATTGAATATGTCTGCATCCACAATACATTTGACAATGCAACCGACTCTTTACCCAGCTTGACAGTGCAACAAGTATATATAGCTCAGTTCATTCAACTAACTCTGCTTTCCCTTGCCCATATTGTAAAGAGGCTGTTCCCCAGCAAGGATTACCAGGATTGTATGAGTGCTCATTTTGAAGCTCTCAAAATTCAGTAGGTTTGAATCAATAGGCTAATAGTAGTTCAAAGAGTTAGTAGAGTTCACTACCTTAAAATTCGTTTCGACTTCGACTCAAATGAAATTTTTACGAAATTATAGTGTCGAGGCGGACACTACACTTCGAAATACTCGGCTATGCAGCCTAGACTGAAGTCAACTGTTTTATTACAGAGGAACAACAAGAGTGATTAACAGTAACAATGCATTAGCTTATATAGCAATGTCAACAACAATGTCAAGAATAATATGCAAGAAAGCATGTGTTGCGCTTGTTTTTGGCCAGATAGTAGTAACTTCTTGAATTACACGCGCCACAAATTCTGACCCATGATCAGACTGAAGAAGCGTTGGAGCCCCAAGTAAAGTAAAAATGTCTAGCAAAACTTTACCCACTTCAACGGCTTCTTTTGAAGGCAACGGCCGAAGAACGACAAACTTGGTTGCATGGTCTTGGTACACAAGTACCCATTGATAGCAAACGTTTTCAACGACGAAAGCCTGGAATCGGTAGTCTATTAGATCAACTTGGCCACGGCTAAGGTAACCCTTTGATAGGATAGGACGTGCCACTAGACCTTGGCTTTTACGGCTACGCTTTTTTTGACATTGGAGGCAAATCTTAGGGTAAATGTCCAAGGCTTTCTTAGGAATACCCCATTGCTTGAAGTAATGTTCCAGTTTAGGACGGCCACCATGTCCCAGCTGTACGTGAGCTTCTTTTATGCGGTCGTATAGTTCGTCGTACGACACGACATATTCAAATGGGTCGCCTTCTTTCAAGGGCTTTTTGATTAGTCGCTGGTTTCCTCGAAATTCCACGATATCGTAGGTTCTAAGGAGATGATAGTCGGATTGACTCTTTCTATCGGTCGAAGTTTTTAGGTTTTGTAAATAGACGATTCTGTTGTGAAGCTGATCATGGCTAAGAGGTCTCCGCTTCGGGTGACGTTCATAATGTTCTTCCAGTTGGGTATAAAAGTCTCTCTTTGGTTGGCTGTCGTCGTCAGTACTTTCCATCACAAGTACCAACCCCAACGAGTTCAACAAGTAAATGAAGTATATGGTTAGAACACGGCTGATTACGAATTATGGATTGATTACGAAATGACTTTGCTTATAGGATTGAAGTTCATCAAATATGTAGGTAGTTTTATTCATCTTTAGTTAGAAAGTTAATTCAAAGCTTGACACTTTACAGTACACATTGGAATCATGTTCTCATTAAATAACAATTTTTCATTTCTGACACTTAATTGCCATCATTGTCCTTTTCTGTTTACATTTTGCTATCTGGCATAATTTGAAGGCATTTGTCTATCTGGCAACTTGACTCTACGCCAGATAGACAAATGCCTTGAAACTTACGCCAGATAACTATCTGGCACGCCAGATAGTCAAATAAAGACGTTTCAATCTTATTTTGCTATCTGGCATGCCAGATAGCTATCTGGCAAGAATTTTATGCCAGATAGCTATCTGGCACATTTGTCTATTTGGCTTCGACATATATAGCTCAGTTCATTCAACTAACTCTGCTTTCCCTTGCCCATATTGTAAAGAGGCTGTTCCCCAGCAAGGATCACCAGGATTGTATGAGTGCTCATTTTGAAGCTCTCAAAATTCAGTAGGTTTGAATCAATAGGCTAATAGTAGTTCAAAGAGTTAGTAGAGTTCACTACCTTAAAATTAGTTTCGACTTCGACCCAAATGAAATTTTTACGAAATGTATCAGGTCTGCAAATTGGTTCTTCAGCGTTACTGAAGCATTTTTCAGTATTAAAGCAGGTAAACAGACGGCAAAACTTACAAAATGAGTGAACTGGTATTGGAGTAGGTTTTAGTAATTGGCCTGAAAAACGAAAAAAACAAATCTAAAATGCACACTTAAAACGTAATGTAAAGTTGGAAGTGTGCCGACCAAACTTTACGAGTGGGAAACTGTGCACAAGGGTAACGTCGAACCTGGAGGAGATGTAGTTCCAGTCGACCTAACTAACCTCGCCAACAAACCTAAGTGAATCCTACCGAATGGAGTTTAACCACCGATGAAGAGCAAAGACTCAGATAAGACACTACCCCAAATTTGCTGATAAAATACACGCTTAAATAAACTAACTACCTACCCACTAAATACTCAGAAAAAGCCCTACTTACCGAGTATACAGTTCTAAACAAAAACCTAGGCTAAGAAGACACCCTAAAATGGTCCAAAAAGAGACCACATTTACTTTAAAAAGCGTGCTGGATAAAGGGGCGAACCCCGAAAAGCGTACAATAAATTTGAAGAGTAAATTACAGTGTACAGAATATCCTAACTAAATAATAGACTGACAATAGAGAGATGAAATACAAAGCACAGAATAAATTTCTACCAAACAATAGGAACTCAGACAAGATATAGAAAGTTCAGGCCTAGACTAACAAGGAAACTTTAAAAACATTCATAGAATTTTAAAGAAGACAGATAGCAATAAAGATTAAAGAGTTATAAACCACTACTAAATAGGAAAAAGTCTAGCTCAACAGGGTCAACCTGGAGCGACTATAAGTCTAGAGGGGTAAACCCTTTAGACATATAAGGCAACCAGTAAATAAGCACCGCTAATAAGGGTAGGAAAAAGCACAGATAATATAAGGGATATGTGGAGCGCAGGTATAAAAACACGACCGCACACAGTAACGTCAGGACACTAGACTGATGAAATTTTAGAAGTCTAGATAAGACTGGTTTTTGAGACTGCGTGGGTGAATTTGATTGGATAAAATTAAGACCAACTTTTAGAGAGAGAAAAAGACGGAAGTTTCCAACGAAAACAGGCATACACACAGCGCCAGCTAGTAGCTAGGCTGACTGACACATATATACGTATTTTCTACATAGGCACACAACAAACGTATAAGACAATTTCTCACAGATTTCAAAATACATTCTCAACATAAATTTCACACATTATAAATATTTTCAAAACTAACTTTTCTAACATTTATTCAACCCAAAATAAATTGAAACACACATACATAATATTTCTAGAGGACCGACGTCACGCCGCCTCATTACAGTAATTCTACAGTCACCTACAAAAGTTTTGTCATCCAATCAACATAAACCTGACGCTGACGTCTGCAGCAATGCATGTAGAGACCAAATCCAAACCAACCCCATGTTCCAGAGAAAATGCTATAGGGAGTCAATATGCCACATTCGAACCGTTGAAAACTGTAGAGCTGTTTACAAGCTCCACAAGTTTAAAAGAATTTGTAAGTGTGTAACACCATGACTCAGAAAAAAGGGCGTACTACAACATCAATGTAAGAACTGTGCACATATTTCGTTTGAACGGCCCTTTTATAGTAAGTTCACTTGTTCTTCGTTAATACGATGTTCCGCTTGATCTGTTATACTTGCGGTACTGATAGCCCTTTACTTTGCACCAGGGCAAGCTTACGAAAACTGCTGGACGGGGTGACCCGAAATTATTGTCAACACATCCTCTTTTCGCGACTGTTGTGATCAAAATTACTGCACTGAAGACAATTAAAGTAAGCCTAAGCATAAGCCTAAGCCTTTGTGGGTACAGACTATAGACTGATGAAGGTAAAGTCGTGTATCACCGAAATCCGACTACGGTACAACGACCGGCCATGAAACTACTCTAGGCACCGTTTCACCAAACCTAACCAACGTGCTCGATGTTAAAGCCATGGCTAATGTAAATCTGGGTGGCTTGTGCAGTAAATTTTGGAAGTTTGGGCCGTATGCGTAGTTCTACGTTTCATGCATCTGTCCAATTCGAAATTCAAGTTTGTTCGATCAAAGGCCGGTTCACACTAGCGCACAAGCACAGGCACAAGCACAAGAACAAGCACATGCACAGGCCCAAGGTGAAAACGTTCACACTAGCATAGCCAATAGAATTTGAAGTTCAGCCTGGCCACGCCTTCTGTGCATAGTGCAAAACAAATTTCATTGGCTGCAGGCGCTGTGCTTGTGCAAAAAGTTATACTGAATTCAACTCTGCATGGTGTTTGTGCTTGTTCTTGTGCTTGTGCCTTTTTTCAGTAGTGTGAACCGGTTGTGCTTGTGCTTGTGGCTGTGCCTTGTATTAGCAGGCAAAAAGTTCGCGAAACTTGCGTTGTTTGAAAGCGTTTATTTGCCTTTCATTATGGATCACAAACTTTACAACTGCAATAGAAAAGCATACCTTTAGGTCTTTAATAACGAATCTTCGACATGAATTCTAGTAATTTCACTTTCATTGCAAGAGCTTCTTTCCTGCTTTGTCCTATTTTCATAAAATTCACGTAAAACAAATTTGCTATGGTAATACCAGAATTGTTAAAGCTGCACTTTGATTTCCACTATTTGAAAATGGAGGTGTATTTTAGTAACTAACTAATAACAATAAATTACAACAAATATTTATCTGGCTGTGTGGAATGATACTTGATTTATTGGGGTTAAATGGCACAGACAAAAATGCGGTCCAAAACAGTGGAGTGGGTAATTATTTAAACGATTGCTAATCAGCTGTTGTTGTAAAAAGTTGATAAAAAGTGCTAATTTTTTTAGTTTCCAAGTGTGTAGATATTTATTGATGTTTATCCCCACTATCTTTCTTATCTTTTAATCCTTCAGGCCTTTGAGCTACTTCCTGTGACAATCAAGAAGTGTGGCACTGAGATGAGACAACTATTTTTAACATTAATTAAGGTATCATCATGTTTTACGCAACCCTAGATCACTCACGGAGTCCCTACCATTCAATCACCAAAACCTCAATTAATGCCAACATTTTCTGTGTCTTGCTGAGGTGATGGTCGTGCAAATATACAGAACAAAATACCAGGAAAAGTTTAGATTTCAATAAGAACAACAGAAGAGTAAACCGCTATATAATGAATAGCTAAACTTTACTTTACGTGAACTGCTAAAGGTGGGAAAGCGGCACAAAAAAGAGCCTTAGCCACTTCATCCCCGCTCTGGACACTTTTCTTCACATCTTTCTGTCCAGATTCAGTCATTGTTGAATAACGCATTATTAATTCTTTGTCACTTCAGTTTGGAAACGAACTCCTTTTAGCTTGGTGCGACTGTAGCCTCGGTAGCTCAGTTGGAAGAGCGTCGGAGCGTTCATCCGAAAGTCGTGGGTTCGAATCCCACCCGAGGCCCGAATTTTCGGGTCTCAGGTGCTGAAGTGGCAATTTCAATTTTTACATTACATCTGACTTTCACACCCAGGAAGCTTGAGGACATCAGAGTGTACCTCGCCCTGGATCATGTGTTTGTCCGCGTTGAATAACGCATTATTAATTCATTGTCACTTCAGTTTGGATACGAACTCCTTCTAGCATGGTGCGACTGTAGCCTCGGTAGCTCAGTTGGCAGAGCGTCGGAGCGTTCATCCGAAAGTCGTGGGTTCGAATCCCACCCGAGGCCCGAATTTTTCGGGTCTCAGGTGCTGAAGTGGCAATTTCATTTCTTACATCCTGTCACAACAAGTTTGCAGACCTCACTTCTCCTCATATTTATTTAGATTAGAACCTTAGATTGACAAATTGATCAAAATTGACGACAATTTTGATGGACAATTCATCAGGGCTTTGTCACGTGTAAATCATACTCAAAACTAGAAAAGCATAGGCTAATTTCTCATTTTCCTGCAGTTAGATAAACGCTTCCCCATCTCTGCAGGCGATTTGACACAATGTCAATTTTTACTGGCACGGACGATTGCCTTCAAAAAACCTTGAATTTCATTAGGATAAAGTCAGAGTTTTGAGAGAACTCATTTCGTATGCAACAGGCCTACTTCCAGGAATTAGTGTTTACTTAGGAAGATGCTCACTAGGATTCCTGAGCAGTTTTAACGTCACCAGGTTTTTCTGTCTGCATGTTTTTAAACTTTGCTCTTTGTCGTCACTGTTAATCTATTGGGAAGGGTTTACTTCCACAGTGAATGGGTCAGCTCGTGGTACGGTTACTGGCAAACATTGATAAACAAGATTTGTGTGCTAAAACCAGGTTTTGCCGACACATTCTTAAAATGACGACGAAAAAGTTGTAGAAATACTTACACTGGGAAAACTATCGATACTTGAACAATGACTGTTGTAGTGTGATTGTAACCAATACTGAAAGTTAAGGACTAATTGGAACAGTTCTGTTAGTAGAATGATGTGATCCAAAGCTATATAAGTGCTTGTCAGTTATTGTAACAATTCACTTCAGTATAGAGTATACGTGTAAGCTTGTACGCAGTAAGAGTCAAGCTGATCAACCGTCTATCGATACAACAATGACAACCTCTAGAACACCTTACTAAGCATATTATTGTGCATATACAGTCTTGGCTTTATTCCGCTATTTTTTACTTTTACTAGTATAAACTAAACCAATGTTTTTGCATCCTGATTTTTTAGTTTCTTTTTTAATTTCCACAGTTATGTCAGACTGTATGTTGGGCTCTTGTTCTTGGAGATCTTGAGCTCTTCTACTCTTAAAGAAGTATCTCATGTTCTTAAATTTAATTCCGATACTTCTCATTGCTGCATGTTTTTTAAAACTTCTATTTACTGTCCAGACTATGCCGACCATACGTGTGCTTGGGGGGGGGGGGGGTTTCACCCCCCCCCCCAGACCTGAGCTCACCCCTCCCAGAGGGGTCCCTCACCCCCCCAGAATCGGGATTTTCCGGTAAAAAACCGGACAAATCCGGTTTTTCGGCGCCCTTCGGCCGCCCTTCACCCCCCCCCCCCGGAACTTCCCCTCCTGCACATGTCTGATGCCGACTGATTTGGGATTTTCAGTCTGCCGTTTCCGATTACCGGTATGAAAGCTTTACCTAATTTGAGATCAAAAATTTCTAAATAATCCTTCAGGGAATTTGATTTCCATTTTGCCCAGTTGGTCTTAAAATCTCTGCCAGACATCTGTTACAGACTTACGTAGATTTCACTCCCCAACCCAGAAATGGCCGAAATTATCCTTTGTTTATATTCCAGTCTTTCAAATTCAACCCATCTCACGGGCGGTTTTATGATTTTTAGCCACCAAAAAACCTTGGATTAAGTCTTATCTTTTGATGTTTCCTCCTCCGTTCAATACGGGTGCATCTAGACAGCTTTGGGTGTTTGGAAAATAGGGTTGTTCAAGAAAATTATGTAATTTATTTAAACTCATTCTACCACTAATAAGGACAGACGAATGGCTGCAGATGCTGGTATGTACAAGGATATTCTAATCTACCTTACAGGTTCCGTAAAGAGTGCATAATTGCACTATTATTAAGAAGAAGAGTAAGCCACTAGAGGGCTTATCTTCACTGCATTGCGTAACGGTGCTCCGACCACAATACGCGAATGTTCCCCCGTCTGGGGGGGGGTCGACCAAATCGACATGGCATACCCCCCCCCCTCCGTTTGGTGGGGGGGGGGGGGTAGCCAAAAAGAGGTCCCCGTTTGGTGGGGGGGGGGTAGCCAACAGCCAATCAGATTGCAGAAACCCCCTCCGTTTGGGGGGGGGGGGGGTAGAGCAGAGGATTACGGTAGTTTTTGTTCTATTCGAAAATGGGTCCCCCTTTGGGGGGGGTCGCTCAAGCAGGCTAAGTTTTGCTCATTCTGATTGGTGACCCCCCCAAACGGGGACCAATTTTTCTCACCCCCCCCACACGGGGACCCCTTTTGCATACCCCCCCACCAAACGGGGACCTCTTATGTCGACCCCCCCCCAACGGGGACCCTTTTTCAAAAGCCAGAATCAGCCTGCCTACCCCCCCACCAAACGGGGAGGGGGTTTCTGCAATCTGATTGGCAGTTGCCTACCCCCCCCCCCACCAAACGGGGAGGGTGTATGATTTGGCGACCCCCCCCCAAACGGGGGAACATTCGCGTATTGTGGTCGGAGCACCGTTACGCAATGCCAAGAAGAGGAGCCCTCTAGTGGCTTACTCTTCTTCTAATATATAGAAGAAAATCATGGACTCTTGGTAATACTGTTGTAGTGTGTAGTGTGTAGTCCTGTAGTTTTTAAGGGAAGCAGGCATAGGAAAGATTGATAAGCCTGGTATGGGAGTTCAGCTGATGGCCCTGTGGTGTAGTGGGTTAGCACGTCTCGAGATAAGAAGGGCCGTCGTTCGAACCTCTTCCATATTAATTCTTTTTCAATCCTGAATGAAAAGCTGAACCTCCATCTTCCCTTCTCTCTTCCTGGCTTCATGGATATAAAGGTACCTGACGCCTCCCGTGTCCTCGGTTTCTTCTTGGTGGAAACTTGACTGTCCCCGTAGAAGCGCTTTGGACAGACTGTAGATATAAAAGGATTGCTAATATACATAATCTTACTCTGGACAGACTTGTGCAACAAATAGGTAAAAATGGACCAAAGGAAAGACGTGGCATGACATGAAACTATCCAAAACAAATGTCGCTTCTTTTAATACAAAGTAAATTTGAATTGAAACTAAAAATATATCGTCTGCTGGATTCAGGCAAAAAATAAATACAAACATGCTTAAATAAATGCTGAATATTTTAAGTTTTGTAAGGGTGAAAGTTTTCAGAAAAGCAAGCAAAACATTGGATTAAACAATTGCAGTTTTGGAATCAACTCCCAATAATGTCAGATACCCCTAATGTATGTCAGATTTGTTTGCTCGATGTTTTGACAACAGCAAACGTGTAAAACAGATTGTTTTTTGCAACTACTTGAAGGCTTAGAAAATATTGAAAATTTTAATAACCGTCAGTATTGTGGTTTTTGGAGAATTCGACAACTTTTGGAAATTTCGACAAGTTGGTGAAAATTTTTGATCAATTTTGAAAATCCTGGATCTACCGGTGTAAACAGTGATAGCCTGTATATCAGAAGCGGATTCGATATTTGAGATGAACAATGTTGCATGGAATCCATGTCTAGTCATGAAGCCCACATTTAGAGAATTTTTTCTATCGAATGCAAATAAAGCCGACACTCACTGTAAAGACATTTCTTCCTTTCGTTTTCGCTGCACAGATACAGCTGTTATTTTGAGATTTTTTACCATACCAGGATTTTTTATTGAATTTCATGTTAAGGAGAATTAAGTGAAGTTAAGTGATTGTCTGAAAAAGTGAACCTCAATTATGTCATTCCAATGTTGTTCCAGTAACTTCTGATGACGGAACATAAAAAATGTCTGTCTGTGTGTCGGTCTAGCCTGCATGGATAAGTAAAGACTAATGATCTGGTTGCATAAAAAGGCCATTTACCATATCTTTCTCAAAAATAATTTGTTGGAAGAAACCTCTGTTTTAGAATTACAGTTTTCTTGATCACAGTTCACTGCTCAATGTGGATTTCCTTTTATTTCTCCAGCCATGTTTACCAACCTATGGATGACAAAAACTTGAGATCTCTTTTTGAACCTTCTAATTAGCGGTGGAATAGATTGTAAAACCTCCTCCCAATAATTACAGTCAAAGTATTCTTCGACTTCCCTGAGCTTTTCCACTTTTCCAATTTAAATCCCTCCCTCAACATACACTGTGGATATGTTTCGTTTTATAGTGACGGTGGCTTCTTATATTGGGTTCTCACTTTCGCACTCTCTAAACCGCAGGCTAGAATACTGCGGCCAACGTTAGTGTCTGTTAATAAAAACTAATAAATAATAAACAAGTAAGCAAATATATTTAGCAAATAAAGAAAGGTTGTCATAGGTATGACATGATAATTATGATAATTATACTACCTCTTATGAATAACTACGTATACAGAAGAAACAAGGTGTTGCAAACATATTTCCGACACAATGCTACAGAAATTGTACTACTTGAAACAGCTACGGTCTTCGTATTCATTCAATGCCAATCAAGAAGAAATTAACAAGTTGGATTCGGAAACAGGATTCGATTAATAATAATTAATTAATTAATTATTTCATCATTTCATTTTCCAGAGTAAACATTTATAAATATAAGTAAGATTGGCAATCGACGGCTCTTCTATGGCGCTCTTGTGAGCATCCTTTTATCTGAATCGCTTTTAAATTATTGTGGCAATAATCAAGCTTTAAGTTTTATAAAGTGGAGTTGCCTAAATATTTAGGTTTTTCGACAATGAAAAAGCCAAAACTGATAATTAATGGGGTTTGAAACTTTACTACGGCTGACGCGACCTCGTGTCTCTTGCGTCATACGCGAAAACTCACAAAGTTTGCCGGAGATAAGTTGTGCAGTTTTGCTTTTTAATTGCCCCAGAGTTTCAAAGACATAACTTTTAGTTTCGACCAAAGGATGGGCTATGGTGGGCCTTATTTTGAGGTTTGAAAGATACTTCTCGTTTCCATCAATGGATGATTTTTTTCTTATTTTAGGAAGTCATAATTTCAGGTTTGTGTTGGATGCGAATTTCAATTTTCGGACTTTAAGGTAATGCTCTGTGATCAGCACTTCTATTTACTATGGTTGACTACAACTCTACTTTTAAGAGTCACGTTGGCGGCGAAATCAGAAAAATCGCTCTGTTCGCTGGATCACGGAACTTCGGAAGAAACCTATATTGTGGATTTCATCATGAGTACCTATAAAAAGCAATCCTTACCAACCAAAGCGGGCGTCGACGTATTTGTGGAAATGACGATTAATGATATCTCTAGTCTATCTGAACTGGATTCAGAGTTCGTCCTAGATATATTTTTCAGGTATACACAAAATCCTTAAAAGGAATAAATGTACTGAAACAAGTAGGCCCCTAAAAGGGGCATTATCTCGCCGCTGAACTTAGATTTTACTGTACTTCACCGTACCAGATTGCTGTGTATGTGAGTTTTAAAAATGATAAAACTGGTGTGAGATGCGAGGATTGGACGGTAGACTTCAGCGAGTTGGTGTGATCGTAAATGATTGTTACGTTGTGATTCAAGTTGTTTCAAGGAACAACAGATGTCACAGAATTTTCAGGAGAAAGGATGACTAAACGTGTCCGTCTACAAATTTAGAAGCTGGCCGTCACTCTCTTGTCGGCGCATGCGCTCGGTCGACAGAATTCGCAAAGGATAGCCGTAATCTTTTCTGGTTGCTGTTAAGTTAGCAAAATCAAAAATCTTTAAAAGAGTGGCCTACAAGTAGTTTTCCATCTTTTATTTGCAAAGTTACTTGTTTTGCAAAGGGCTACACGCCCCAGATTTCATAGTCAGCTTTCACACAAGCACACTATTAAGGCGTGATTAAGCTATTACATATCACACTATTAAGCACACTATTCTGCGCTGATTGGGAAACCACCACTGGATTCCAGACTAACTGAGCACAGACTGCTGTTATGATTATGGAAACTAATTTGCATACTACAAGAGCTGCAGGTTTCAACAGATTTTAGTCAACCAAAGGGGGACCTGTGAAAACGATTATTGCAAAGGGTGTTCCATGAATTAAAAAGACAATTTGGACTTATAAAATTTAATTTTCGAATTCTTGAGCCAACGGAAACAAAGCAAATAAATGAATTTTCAAGAGGCATTTCAAGTATAAAATTAGAATTCTACGCCCCCTGCGTTTAAAAACAGCCACTTAAATGAGCATTGTGTTGAACATAGTGTAGAAATTCTGCTTAGCACTGAAACAGTTCAAAATGAGACTCATTCGATCACAAATATCTCGCCTCTAGGCGAGATAGGCGAGATAAAAATACAGTGCCTGGTGGAGATAGAACCCAAAATCTTCAGTTCAGTACACGGATGCTAAAACATTACTGCTACTAAGCACTTGGTTTCAGTTACATACAAAAGGCAGCATACTATTGTAGTATTTGCCAGGTTTAAAAGTAAAAATGACCTTGCTGCTGATTGAACCACGCACGTTCTGCCTCGGAGTCATGCGGGATGCCACCCACTAGTCCCAAAGTGAAACCATCCTTTTCAATTAATCTCATTTCCTGCCTCCATCACTGTTCAAATCCTCTTAAGGTCGCACTTCCCTTACATTCAGTCCACTTTGGAAAGCTGTAACTTACTCAACTAGGGGGAAAAATGCCCTCGACGGGCAACCAACTTGGTAGAATAGGGAAAGACTTGAATGTTAAATACACGGTGCATGGTTACAACTGAGATTCTGCTGAAGCGGAAAAATGCCGTTTCTCAGCGACTAAAATGACAGAAACCAGCTTTGTGCGCCGAATAGGGAATCTACTCGGCGACTAAAATGAAAGAAACCAGCTATGTGCGCCGAATAGGGAATCTACTCGGCGACTAAAATGAAAGAAACCAGCTTTGTCGCCGAATAGGGAATTCCCTCCTTCCGCCCTATTCGCGCGAACTTATCGTCTTTCGGGAGGAAATATATAGGTAATTATTCTGTTAGGAACTGCAAACGTAAGCATTGCGCTCAATATGACATTTCCCGTACCGGTTGCGTGGTGACTAGGGGTGGCGCTAGATTAATTTCTTTTTGAGCTACCTGATCCGTAAATATTTTATGCATACAACCGCTAGCAGGACCAACAGAAAGCAACAATAAGTATATATGCAGTTTAAAGAATTTGTGCTAAAACATATACAATCAATCGCATTTCATTTTATATAATGTCTGATTGTATCAATTCGCGGCAAGATCAGCACAGAGCACACCTATCACAGGGGTCGCGGCAGCGACCCCTATAATATGTGTTATATATGCTCTCAATGTTTCTGATAGCACATCGAAGATAGCGTATTTATGTCTGTGAAAACCTTGACTTACGTAAGTGCTTGATAAAACTGTTGTTTTGCATTCTGAAGTAATTTTGCCATTCTGAAGCTCTCTCATTATTCAGCAAAGCAACACATAACAGGCTTCAAAGTTCGCGCGAATAGGGCGGAAGGAGGGAATTCCCTATTCGGCGACAAAGCTGGTTTCTTTCATTTTAGTCGCCGAGTAGATTCCCTATTCGGCGCACATAGCTGGTTTCTTTCATTTTAGTCGCCGAGTAGATTCCCTATTCGGCGCACAAAGCTGGTTTCTGTCATTTTAGTCGCTGAGAAACGGCATTTTTCCGCTTCAGCAGAATCTCAGTTGTAACCATGCACCGTGTATTTAACATTCAAGTCTTTCCCTATTCTACCAAGTTGGTTGCCCGTCGAGGGCATTTTTCCCCCTAGTTTCGCTTATTTTTCCGCTGCAGAGAAAATTATGTCAGAGAAGTTGCATATATACACAATGTAAGCAAAGCTAGCTACCGCAAACAGGCTGGATGAAAACGTTCTAGTTCAACTGAATGTATTTGCTGAAGCGGAAAAATGCCTGTTAATAGCCTTTTCAGAACTTTATACACGGTGCGTCATCTTAGGCTGGAAGGCCACTGTTCATGGCCTCTACAGAACATTATACACGGAGCGTTATCTTAGGCTGGAAGGCCACTGTTCATGGCCTTTTCAGAACTTTTTACACGGTGCGTTATCTTAGGCAGGAAGGCCACTGTTCATGGCCTTTTCAGAACTTTTTACACGGTGCGTTATCTTAGGCAGGAAGGCCACTGTTCATGGCCTTTTCAGAACTTTTTACACGGTGCGTTATCTTAGGCAGGAAGGCTATTTTAAAACCCATCCAGCACCGTAACCTTGGATACGCAGTTATATACATGACAAAAGTTGCTCTGCTCATTTAGGGTTTCATTTAAAAACCAAATTTGACAACTTTTGGAAATTTTGATTTTTGACCAATTAGGACCCCTTGCCAGGCCGCCACATGGCGCTAGGGGCCACTTTGGAGGGGTCCTCCAATGACAAAAAATGTTCGCCTCACCACGGGCTTTCATTTGATACCAAACTTGAAAACCTTTCAAAAAATTGATTTTGGACCGGTCCGGACCCTGGCCAGGGCGCCACAGGCCGCTGGGACCAGTTTGGAGGGGTCCTCCAATGAGATAAAATGTTCGCCTCACCAAGGGCTTTCATTTGATACCAAACTTGAAAACTTTTCAAAAAATCGATTTTGGACCGGTCCGGACCCTGGTCACGGCGCCACAGGCCGCTGGGTCCACTTTGGAGGGGTCCTCCGATGACAAAAAATGTTCGCCTCACCAAGGGCTTTCATTTGATATCAAACTTGACCACTTTTGGAAAAATCGATTTTTGGCCATTTTGGACCGGTCCGGACCCTGGTCAGGGCGCCACAGGCCGCTGGATCCACTTTGGAGGGGTCCTCCAATGACAAAAAATGTTCGCCTCACCAAGGGCTTTCATTTGATATCAAACTTGACCACTTTTGGAAAAATCGATTTTTGGCCATTTTGGACCGGTCCGGACCCTGGCCAGGGCGCCACAGGCCGCTGGGGCCACTTTGGAGGGGTCCTCCAATGACAAAAAATGTTCGCCTCACCACGGGCTTTCATTTGATACCAGACATGGCCACTTTTGGAAAAATCGATTTTTGGCCGTTTTGGCCACGGTCCACGGTCCGGACCCCTGGCCAGGGCGCCACAGGGGTCCGGGCGAAACCTACTATAGCCTATGCTGTAGTGCCCCCGCACCCCACCCCAAACCCCAAGTAAGAGAGAGCTGCTCACTGTAGATATTTCTGTAGAAGAGGTTAAAGTTGGAGTTGCGACACGGTAGGGCCCACCACCATCAGGGTGCCCCCGAGCCCCATGGATAGGTCCTAGAGCGAAACTAATGGGCCCTTTAGATTCACCATATAGGGGTTCCTATTCGAATACAAAACCTCAGCCCAGCAGCTCTTATGCATAGAGCCCCACTCATGGGGAGCCTCAGACCCCCTTTTACACGTTAACTTTCGACCCCTGGCCAGGGCGCCACAGGGCACCGGCCGACATCCTATATAGCCTATGTTCATATTCACGTTAGTACCTTCCTACATGCACAACATGAGAACCCGGCTTCGCTCGCTTCGTTCTATTTCGAAGCTAATAGAATTTTCGGACTTAGTTTTTTTTCGGGGGTCATTTTGGGGGTCCCCACCGGGGGGGTGGGGCCATCTGGGAGGGTCCGGGAACCGCGGAAAGTAATTTCCCCGGAATTGGGGCACTTTTTGTACAAGAAAAACCTAAAATAGTAGGGCTCTGAAGGGTCCTCCGACCTGCACCCCTGGGGGGAAAAAAAGAGGAGAAACGCGACCTGCGCGGGGGGCCAATTTTCATATCTCAAGATCTACCCGGCCGATCCGGCTGAAATTTTCACAGCATGTACCCCTGCCCACAGGCTCTTCACACACCAAGTTTGAGCCCGATCGGTCCACTCCTCCGCTGGCCACAGGCCAAACAATGTTCAGATTATACACATTGCGTCAAATTTTCCCTATTCTAGGGGGAGCGCTAACGCGCTCCCCCTAATATTGAGAGTTATGAATTAAGCTGCATATCAAAATGAAGCTCTACATCTTCGGCGTCGTTTGGTATTACTGAAACCTGCCTACCTAGTTTGTACTGGTTGCAAACTCACCAAAAGTAGCCACAATTTTCGACCAAAATTTTTTCGGAAAAATTTTTAAGCAACAAGAAAATGGCCGTATCCAATGTGTTTCTGAGATAATTTGCCAGGGACGGTTTTGTGATTTTGCCAAAATATCGTTTCAGTATACAGAAATTGAGCATTTTCTGAAAATTTGGCATTTTTTCCAACTTTGAAAAATCATTGCTCTTGATTGGAGGCCGATAAAGAGAAAAATAAAAACCGTCCCGGGGCAAATTGTCCAAATATACTATGTGTAGTATATCTTTTAGATCCACCCATTGGTTGTGGAGCAATCTTCGGTCAAAAAATTTTGGCCGCAATTTGACAAAATCAGTTATTCGCCCAGAACTTTAGGGTTATTCACTGTACAGTGCTCTAATTACCCTCATTTGTGCCTCTTTTGAAGCTCTTTAAGTTGAGTATAAATGTGTCTACACTTGTAGTGTACACTGGCTCCAATTAGACAAAACCTGTTTTCAGCAAGATCGTGTCAAAAATAACCAACTTTCGAGCAAAAATGTTTCAAAAATTCACTGCTCAAAAACAATAAGAGCTAGAGACTAATGTCTAAAAGCAAAGTTGTAGAGCACATAGCAAGCTTTAAAACGACAATGTTCGCTGGGCATAATTTTCTACATATAGTTCTAGAACTTCAAATTTCTGTTTCTCAGTGTGCATGAATGTTATGAAGCTGGCGTTTTTACAGGACGTTTATTATCATTCCCGATGCATTTTCAGAAAATTTGAATGAAATCGGATAATAATTGCACTTTCTGCAACTATATTTGCACGTAAGTGGAGCGCGACCTTAATATCATAAACTATTAGGTATATTTTTGTTGTCCTAATATTTTTAAACCGAATGAAAGTCGTGTGATTGCTGACATTTCACAGAAATTTCTTGTTTCAGCGAGATCTGGTACGACCCCAGCCTGAACTACTCTCAACTTCCGGGCGTTTGTGTCAAAAACCTGACGCTTGACCTGGAACATTTGAACAAGATCTGGCAGCCCAACATTTGCATTGTCAACTCCAAGAGTGCCAACATCCACAATTCTCCGTCGGAAAACGTATTTCTGATACTGTACGATGACGGGCGGGTCTGGAAAAACTGTCGAATGCGAGTGAAAGCCCCCTGTGATATTGATCTGAAAAATTTCCCATTCGATCGGCAAAAGTGTCATCTGGTGTTCGAAAGCTACAGCTACAACTCGCAGAAAGTAAGACGGCTGACTGCAGTTATTAGTGAGATAATCTGTAAAATTTGAACATAAAATCAAATAAGATGGTTTGCGTTCTATGTCTACCAAATATTTGATATTTTAAAGGTAGGTAGATAAAGGTCTCTTTATAGGTTTCTAACATCTGAGTTCGTACCCGACGTTTTGCAAATGTTGCAGATTTCAAGTACTACTGTTTGAGTTGCGTAGTTGTGTTAATATGTAAGAAAAAATCAGGAAGCAGAAATCTTACGTGTACTGCAAGAGTATCGCACAAATTCCATTGATGAACTGAACTTGTTCAATCATTGCTTCATTAAAGTAGATTGTTAAAATTAAGGTCCAATAGAAGTAGTATTTAGGTTAAACTGAAATGGTTTGAGGAAGCGCCGATATCCTTTGTGAAAACGATTGAACTGCCTGACTTTACCCTCTATCACCACGAGATACAGCGAATTCAGATACCCTATCCAAATGGGCTCTGGGATGAGCTCAAGGTGTGTGCTTACCTTAACATTGAATTTATATTTAAGTAGTTCACAATTTAATTTAGTTTAAATTAAATGTCACCAGCAAAAACTAGATATAACCGTATGCATACTGATACTGTTAAACTGTTTGTAGTATATATTATGAATCCTCTATTTGTAATTTTACGATTTTACGGAAATTACCAAGCATACCTCTGCCCCCATAAAATTGAAAGAGCTAAGAGACTTAAGCTGCTGAGGGTAATTTAAAAAACAAATTTCATCTGCAACAGTGGTTTCAACCCACCGACTTGTGGTTCGGCCAATTACACCACAATGTCTGTCAAAAAATTCCCCCGTTAATGACCTATAGATATTTAGTAATTCAGTATTTAACGTAGATATTCAGTATTCAGTATAGATATTCAGTATTTAACGTAAAGTTCATTTTTGATAATTAATCCAATCAACAGTCGATTGGGTTAAGTTCATTTTGTATCTGTTTAGGTGACCTTCTACTTCGAGCGCCGCTACGGGTTTTTTGTACTCCAAGCCTATGTGCCGACTTATATGACAATTTTTGTGGCCTGGATTAACTTTTGGATGGACCCAAAAGAGTTGGCCACTCGAGCAACCCTCAGCATAAGTGCATTTCTGGCAATGACTTTACAATTTGGCAATATCCTCAAAAATCAGCCTAGAGTTAGCTACATCAAAGCTATCGGTAATTGACTAAACCTGTATTTCAAAAATCAAAATAGCTAATAGCAGATAACTGAAATCGAGAAATCGTAGTCCTGATTTCCTCATATTCCTTAAAATTTGGGTGGCAAATGTGATGGAAAGTTGACAGTGTTATACGTTTATTTTAAAACATTTCATTACAGTTTGGAAACGAATTCAAAATTAAGCGTGGATCAATTGTGCCTAGATGGTTCAATCGGCAGACCGTTGGCCGAGATCGCCAAAGATTGTTTGGTTCAATCCAAGCTCGAATTGTGCGGGTCGGAAGGGTTCTAGTGGCATTCTACTTCTTTCGGCATATCAGTTCATGCAAACATGTCTCATCGTTTTCTTAATTTCAGACATCTGGATGCTGGGCGGGATAAGTTTCCTATTCTTCGCCCTGGCGGAATTGGCCATCATCAGCTACATGCAGCGCTCGGACCGACTCGCAGCCCATTCCGCTCGAACGCCCCAGGTTAGGGACAATTCCGTCCCTCCGCGACACCCACCGCCTTCCGTCAACATCGATCCCGACGTCGCGAGTCGACGCAAACCGCCCAAACGAGCCGCACTCGGACTACTCCGACTGTGTCGAACTCGAAATCGAACCGCTGCCACGGCCACCAACTGTCAGAGTCAGCCGCCGCTTTTGAAGCGACCCGCGAGCATTCGATCCATTTCGACGGCCGTTAAGACTAAATGGACACCCTACTATATAGATAGACTTTCGTTGATGCTATTCCCGCCCCTATTTATTGCCTTCAATGTACTCTATTGGTGCTACTATATCTCCGCTTCTAGGAACCAGATCTAGCATTATGAGAATGGTTTTTTTCAGTGGATCAAATCAAAGCTAGAATATTAGTTTATTTATCAACGATGTGATATGTCCAGGGGTCTAACCATTTAAATTCTTTGGGTTTTTGCTTGGTCTGTATAATAATACAAGATAAGAGCTACGAGCTAGAGTGTTGTATTGCTGAAGTTTCATCACTTCAGTAATTTGACAGAAATTGGAACCGCCAATTTACAAACCATCATGGAGATGCGTTTTTGTAGAAAATATTAAACACTGTTCGTTCATGTTTACTTGCTTTTTACTACAAGTTATTTGTTCTGATAACTTAGAACCCTTCCAAAAGTGTGTCTACCCTAACTGCTGCTCTAGAACTTTTCGGCTCAGGTGTTAGGAAGAGGTAGCCTGTCCTCTCACGCAACGCATAGGAGTACATTAAGGGTTTCCAAACCTGTTCCTAGACTGAAACTAATATGACAATGCATTTCAGAGTTGGATTAAAGTGGACTTGAATTCCAGAATTGAAAATGGCCAGCTTAACAGTTTGTTTGAAGTTGCTATGAATGGTGCATTTTTTAGGTCTAAGGCAGAGCGATTTGGTGCCGCTGTGCAAACTTTGCAGTGCCGCTGTGCAAACCCAGAGTGCCGCTGTGCAAACCCTCAGTACCGCTGTGCAAACCCTCAGTACCGCTGTGCAAACCCTGAGTGCCGCTGTGCAAACCCAGAGTGCCGCTGTGCAAACCCTCAAACTGTCGAAAATACTTTATACGTTGTCTGAAGTCTTAGTATTTTAATTTAAATTCTGACTTTAACTTTAGCACATTACAGTCATAATATCTAACCTCACAAGTAACATTAATTACGGCATTCCACACAAGACCAATAAGACTTGCCAGCTTTTTGGGAGCTTTTCATAAATTCGTAACAAAACCCAGGGTGACGAATACTGTCAAAAAATAAGAACGTCATTTCCATGCCTGGATTTTCGGATGCTGGGGACTCCGAAGTTGGCCATGGAAATCACGTGGAGATTAGGAGAAATAATACAGTAAGGAAACTAACGCCACTAGTTCAGAAATGTAGAGACTAACTGAGTCGTACTATCCTATATTCTCCTAATTTCAAATTAAGGTCAAAGGTCAAAATAAAAATAGTGTCGCCTGTGACGTTAGTTGTTATGACTGAAATGTGCTAAAGTTAAAGTGAGAGTTAAAATTAGACTATCAGGTACTTGAAAACTGTATTAATTTATTCTCGACACTGGGGTTTGCACAGCGGCACTCAGGTTTGCACAGCGGCACTCAGGGTTTGCACAGCGGCACTCAGGGTTTGCACAGCGGCACTCTAGGTTTGCACAGCGGCACTCAGGGTTTGCACAGCGGCACGGTTTGCACACCGGGAAAAGGCCGGCAGAGCTGCCCATTAAACCTAAATACACTTATAAGAAAACAGCAATATATACCTGCTGCACATATGTATAGCTATACTGAACTAGCAATTCAACGTCGCTGGCTTTACGAGTAGGTTTAAAAAACTTTGAAGAAAAGTTAAGATGCAGTGAACTTCAGCTAACTATACTTATACTGAAGTTTTCGGAAAACCTGGTATAGGACCAAGTATGTCATCATGTCATCAATATGTAGCCTATAATTTACGTATTGGTTCGGTAAATTTCTAGTTTGAACGTTTTAAGGAACGATAATACTTGCCTTTCCAACAACAGTCTAACCTGTCAACCTCATGACATTTACGTTATCGTTAAACCATAGTAGTATAGGAGACATCAAATGGGAGCTGGTTGTACAGGTGTATCTTTGGAGGAGATATAGGGTAATCATACAGGTAAGGTCATTAATCATCGGGTGCAGATGTTCTCAAGGTCATTGCTGGCCAATTTTCCCTTTAGCTTGGATAAGCTTTGTAACATTGTACTAAATTTTTAACACAGTGTTATTGGACTATTTTGTCTACGTATATAACTTTACCTATGTATTCAACTAGTTAGTTTACTTGCCTAATTAGTGTTTATTAATTAACGACCTAATTAAGAAATATGAAATAACATTTTCATACTTTTTTCCAAACTTTTATTTAGCTATTGGCCAATGACGGCTCTTACCTGCTTACTTCCAGCTCAAGGTTGTAAATGCCAACTATATTTCTACAAATTTTTTCCATTTTCCTTTCATAACTAAAATTTTCCACTTCTTCCCTTAACAACTAAAATTTTCTTTTCCTGCATTTCCTTCTATATGACATCTGGACCTTTGTATTAACCTTGAAACGGAAGGAGGGAAACAAACACTTAAAGAAGACAAGATTGTTAGTTACGTACTTCAGAATACACTTTAAATATCTTCATTTAAAATTTTCCCCTGCTAGCTGCCTGTTAGTGTTATCATATCTTTAGCATACTGAGGACTCGAATCTATCAAAAAATTTTCTCCCTATTAGCAGCCTTCTAGTGCTATCATACCTTTAGCATACTGAGGACTCAAAGCTGTCAAAAGCCTTTCTCTCCCTGCTAGCTGCCTTCTAGTCTTATCATATCTTTAGCATACTGAGGACTCAAAGCTGTCAAAAGTCTTTCTCCCTGCTAGCTGCCAGCTAGTCTTATCATATCTTTAGCATACTGAGGACTCAAAGCTATCAAAAGTCTTTCTCCCTGCTTGTTTAAAAATTTTCTCCCTGCTAGCTGCCTGTTAGTGTTATCATATCTTCAACACACTGAGGACTCAAAGCTGTCAAAAGTCTTTCTCCCTGCTAGCTGCCAGCTAGTCTTATCATATCTTTAGCATACTGAGGACTCAAAGCTGTCAAGAGTCTTTCTCCCTGCTTGTTTAAAAATTTTCTCCCTGCTAGCTGCCTGTTAGTGTTATCATATCTTTAGCATACTGAGGACTCAAAGCTGTCAAAAGTCTTTCTCCCTGCTAGCTGCCAGCTAGTCTTATCATATCTTTAGCATACTGAGGACTCAAAGCTATCAAAAGTCTTTCTCCCTGCTTGTTTAAAAATTTTCTCCCTGCTAGCTGCCTGTTAGTGTTATCATATCTTCAACACACTGAGGACTCAAAGCTGTCAAAAGTCTTTCTCCCTGCTAGCGGCCAGCTAGTCTTATCATATCTTTAGCATACTGAGGACTCAAAGCTGTCAAGAGTCTTTCTCCCTGCTTGTTTAAAAATTTTCTCCCTGCTAGCTGCCTGTTAGTGTTATCATATCTTTAGCATACTGAGGACTTTAACCTGTCTCCCAAAGCTTACCAATTCGCCTTATCTAGTTTAATTGCACCTGTCTCAATGAAATTAAAGACGTAAACAATAAACATTGGTTGAAAATTAAAATTTTGTGACAGCGATAACGTAATATTGGCAACAATTATCACACTAATTTTGGTGTCAACGTAAAGAGCATGTGTTGAACCAACTTCGGTCAACTAATTTTGATTAGTAGTTAACTAATTAGTTAGTAATAATTTATTAAAGTTGACTATGGCTGAAAATGGGTGATTATAATTTTATGTCTCCAATTACGTAAGATTGTTGACACATATTGGGTTAATTATGGTGCCTGTGTAATAAAGCAATGATGAACTAACTTCGGTCACCTGTTGATAATTATAGGTTAACTAATTAGTTAATAATAATTAAAGGTGACTATGAAAATTTGTGTGTAATGAATATGACAACAATTACGTGAAATTGGGACTAGGCTAAAGGTTAAAAGAAAAAAGACTATACAACTTTTGTTCAATAATTAATGAACAAAGGTATGAAACATAGATGGTGTATTTTATGAAACCTAGCACAAGAATGCTGCAAAGTTTAGACATATATTGTGAGTTTGGTCGGATTATTAACCTTACTGACATTGACTTTCACCCGATTTGTTAACTTACTATACATCATCAACAACAATGAATTCCGTTGAAGCCGGTAAGATTTTAATTGTAGCATATTTATCCGTTGTATTTTTAATGATTGCGTTTTAGTAGTTGTATTTTTCAGTCATTCACATTTTAACTAATATATTTTAGCCCTAGTATTTTTTAAGGATTGTATTTCTAGTCATTGTACTTTTAGCAGTTATATATATATTTTTAAACATTGCAATTTTATAACTATTGTTAAATATTCCTTGTTGCCGAAGATTATTACTTATATTTCAGACTCT
>JASAND010030855.1:0-33085 GCA_030248195.1 Trissonchulus latispiculum
TCACTACAAATCTCAATTCTTTTACAAATTGCAATTCATCATTTTGTACGGACTTCGTTCATTTAACTGGCTCTCTAGTATTTCTTGGGTACTCTGCCTGTACTCCTAGAAAATGCAAAAGAGACTGTCTAGAATACCCTCTTTGTGCTGCCTATGAGGCACAAACATTGAAAATAGAACTCATGAATCCACGATTTTTCAATTTGCTTTCTCTTATTATTTACTGTTTATGTCTATGTATGCTTTTAGGCTCTACAGTTAGCCGCGCTGGCAACGCAATCTGTAAAATACACTGACTGGTATTGGAAGGTGCAGCTGGGTAAATGCTATCATCGGTTGGCGCTGTATCGTGATGCCGAGAAACAGTTCAAGTCAGCCCTCGCAGATCAACCAATGGTCGATACATTTCTGTATTTGGGAAAGGTGACTGCAGATCAATCGATAAAATCAAGTTATATTGATCGATCGACTGAGATAATCGTGATTACATGTCAATCAATCAATTAATTAATCAGTCAATCAATCAATTAATCGATCAATTGAGCTTCATAGCTCACTTCAACCAAACAAAACTTTTGAATGTTCGATTTGTTGATATGCAACAATCATTCATATTATTATTACTGACTATGTTAATGCTTAGGGGCTGGGTAGGACTTCGTGTAGTTAACATAGAAAAGAAATTTTTAACAACTGTGATGGCATTAAGACTACACCAATACAAGTGTGAAGTTACGCACAGGAAACAAATAAATTTGTTCGATTTTCACTAAGTCTGACAAACGCTCAGTATTTTTCCAGGCTCTGTCTAAATTCATAGGCCAGTTAGCTAACAATCATGTTGAATTCGGGTTCAAGATTGCAGTGAAGTTAGTTGTTGAGTTTGGGCGCGAAGTAGTTGGGACTTGGGAGATTCCGAGATATGGGGTTGCCGGAATTCGAAGGTTAGCGTTAGGGCAAAGTTGAACTGGTGCTTGTCGGTTTTGTAAATGTTTAATTTGTACCCAAAATTTTTGGAATTTATATTTTATCTTTGCACTATAATTTTTGCAATTCGTCAGTAAATGTGTGTATTGGGGTTATCATTTCAGTTGGTTAGTGTAAAGTTGGAAGTGTATTGCTTACCAAACTTTACGGGTGGAAACTGTGCGCGTATGGAAACGACGAACCTGGAGGAGACTTATGTTCCAGTCGACCTGGGCAGGATCTCGCCAAGAATAAACTACGACTAACTAAAGGCTAAATAAGACTGGCAAAGGGACAAATAAATGCCTTTGACTAATGCAAGAACTTTGAATAAAATTAAGTACACGCTCAGTAAATAATTAGCCTACCTAGATTTGGAAACAACTCAAAGCCTACCTACCGAATATACAGTTCTAATAAAACCCTAAATAAATACACCCTAACGGTTCAGCTACTGAGACCGCATTTAATAGAATATAAACAAAGGGAGCGACTCCCGAAGATAAACACAGACCTATACCAGAAATTTTGACAAAAACACATTCATCATAAAAATTGACAGATCAGATAAATTTAAACAGAGGAGATTCAAACAATTATAAACTCAAATGAAATAACAACGAATAAACAGGGCATGAATAAAATTTTAGGTACAGTTACAAAACAGTTTACGTGCACAGATTCAACCCCCAGAAATCGTTTAAACCCATATAAAAAACTATGATCTCAAATGGTATTTCCCTAAGCCGTCGCGGCTAAACTAAATTATATGATAGGACATAATAACCCTTTTCTAAAATTAAACAGCAAATATTAGTTACCGATTAAAAGGAAATAAAGTAAAATAGCACACCCCTAATAACTTTAGGTCAACCCACGAGGTCGCCTCGGAGTCTAGTGAAAAGAAATAAAATAAAATCAATACTTACGAATACCCCCAAGGCAGGCTCCAAACAAAAGGCAATGGCTAGGCACACACTTTGAAAATAGCAACCGCACGCGAAGGCTCAGAAAGACTATACTAAACCAGTTGAAACAAATGTTTCGGGAAGACCATCCCGATATGTATCAGTACTTTGAGACAGGCGACCGTCGCACGCAGGATCGCTCCGGATTTATTGTAACTTGGAAATTCAAAACCATCGATCGTTCACGTTATGAGGACCCAGAACCAGAGGTCGAAATGTTCAAAGTGGTGAACTCCGCGGTGTGGAATTAACACCTTATGCGCACGTCTTTTCTCGTCCAGCTTCGCGAGGTTTCCGGGATGTGTATTGCGCTGCGGTCCAGGAACTGGATCGAATGGAAGCGGTGCGGAGAGCCTTCTGGTACTGGTATCAACCACCCATGCAGGGTATTCGTGCCGTGGCTCCACGGGAGTTTCTGGTTCCGTATTTTCGCCAGCATTGTAAGAACTCATACATGCATACCGTCGAAGGTGGGCTGCGTACAGCCCAGGAACCTGGTATTGTCTTTCCGATGCCTGAATATATTTATCAATATCGGAAGAGTGATTTTGCTTGCCATGCGGAGGCGCTACGCTACATTACCCTCGACCCTAACCGTCTGGGCACTGAGATCAAGCTGGGGGTGCGACACCGCCTAGAGGTGGAACCGTATTCTTTCGCAGTCGATTCTTGGCAGGGCGGCTATCAGGTGCGAACAATGTGCCGCATTCATTGGGATACGTTCTATCAGTCAGAGGAGCTCCGTGAATACATGTTGCGTCATCCAGCGGCCCTCTACGGCGAAGCCTCAGGCGAGACGTTTTGGGGTTTTCGCCCGGCTTTGCCGGCGCAGGTCATTGTGCGTGGAGTGGAGGCTCTCCAACATGAACAGTTTGACCAGTGGTTCCAGCGCGAGGCATGGTTTAGCGGGGCGTCTATCCATGGTACCTATTGGACCGTGATCCTCCTCTGGTTTACCCAGAGAGGACCCTAGGACTTCTATTCGGATTGGCAATCTCGGACTCCGCTCCCACAGGCGGAATATGATGCGTTTATTCAGGTCATTCGGCGTAGTATTGAACATGCACGACAGAATTGGATGAATGGAAGAATGGCTCCGCCATTCTTCGCAGTGGATAATCCGCCCACGGAACTGCGAGCGGCTGCGCTGCGCATGCCGGTGAATCGCACAGGAGAGTACATCGACGGATTGGCACCGCCTGGACAGGAGAATAATGTTTACAGCCCTTGTATCTGCGTCGCCATCTTTGACCCGTCCGCCCCCCATCGTGCAGCTTCCCGCCTCCCGATCGATCGCCAGAGCCCGGTTTGGAACCGTTTCTAAACCGTTTCCCTGCCCCTAGTTACGACCAGCGACTGGTGTAACCTTACGTAATTAGCTCAACTTACCGCGACGGTGTAGTTGTAGCTTAATTTCCCTTTCCCTATCATTTACGGCGGAGGTAACATCTTTTACGGCGGAGGTAACATCTTGTACGGCGGAGGTATCATATTGACGGCGGAGGTCTCATATCATATATCATATCATATCATATTACTCTATCATTCCATCAACCCAGCGGCGGTGTTATTTACTATTCCATGCTATGCCATTGACTTCACCATCATTGCCATTGACCTGAACCTCAATTAGTGACTACCTCTATTTGGACGATTCTTCTCTGATTTGCCTGCTCAATTATGAAGAATGATTTACGATGACTTTTTCCAGAACTTTGACCCCCGATCGTGACTATCCGATGAGGACTATTTGCTCAAATTATGCCTTATTCCCGATTTGTGCCATTCCAGCGATATAGACGCTCTACTGTATATAGACCTATTCCCGATGAAGACGATTCCCTTTTGGTGACTTTGAACTAGTTTATTTTTGCTTTAAATATAGATGTACGAAGCTTATTTTTTGTGTCATATTTTTGTGGTGTTCTTAACAGCTAAAAACCTAACCTTTTTCCGAGCTTTATTCTAAATTTTCGAGTTTACCTACTTACATTTTACCATTTTCTTGAGCTTCTTATTTAAAACATTAGAATTTCTAACCATTTACTTAACCTTTTATCATTTTCCAGGAGCTTTCTCTTAAAAATTAACCCAAATTCTTTGTATCTGGTAGTGATTTTGACTGTGTTCTATGCATAATATTGCCTTTTCTATGTGATCTGATGTACAGTTTTATATGCCATGTCAGTATTGTGTTTGCTTTAATCATTTAACCAAAGTTATGTTTAAAAGTTTTACCAAAACTGGGCTTATTCTTTCCTTGAAGTTTTCATTTCCATATTTTTATTAACGGGTTTGATTGAGGGTTTTGCGCTTTTAACTTGTATTTTGTAACCTGACGCAACGTTAGAAGATGCGTGACGCACCAGCCATGTCCCAACTTGTCCCCTTTACTGCCGCCACATTTTTATCAAAATTATTTTCTTTTACCTATGTCTTTTAGTTGTCCCAACGGTTCCTGTCCTTATTTGTACCTGTCATTTTGTTTTTGGTAAAAATTTTCTTGGTAAAATGTCAGTTTTGTTTCCCACTCCAGAGCGCCAAAGTAGCTCCAGAACTATATGCCCCTATTCTATGTAAGGCCTGCATGCGCGGATGGGAGGATCTTCTCCAAAATTCTTATTTTAAGGGACTTTCTACTAATATTTAACCAGTGTTTCGCGTTTTTAGTAACTCTAAGATTCCATTTTAATCCCCTCCTAATTTAATTTACTTTATTTTCATAAGTACCACGAGGGTACTTGGGGACTCTCCGTACCCTTTTGGTCCTTTTTATACATGCTTAAGCATGTTTAGGGTTACTTTGTAACTCTTTTAATTTAATTTAATACTTATATTTTACTTAAAGACTCCACAAACTTACTCCTACTAACACGCGAAACACTGGGATTAAATTAATTTCATCACCCATTCCCCTAAATTATTTCATTAATTATCTTTCGTCTTTTTAATTTTGCAGGAGATCTGCAGGGAACTGAGTTAGCGATGCGAGGCTAGGCCCCCCCACCCACCCAGCCGGAGTTGGCGCACTCTAAGTTTGGCGGGAGGCTACCTCCGTACCCTAGCTTGAAAAGACCCAGACGAAGCTGACATTTCGGTTCTTATTTTGTTTGTTCGGTTTTCTAGCAATACAGGTACGAGATCCCCGCCGCTGCGGCTGGTGGATCATGGGTCGCCCATTCACGCACCGTCCCGTGGCATTAATATGGCAGTTCTCCATGCGTGTTTTTATGGCTGGTCTTCACTAGTCTTTTGACGCCATGTCATTTTTATTATGTTTCGTATTTAGTCAAGTTTAGTTTAGCTTAGTATTTTTGTGTTTCTTTCTTGTGTTCTGACTTACTTGTGTGCTGAGACCCATTTACCAAAATTCAGTCAAAAATTTTCACTTTTGGGTAAATTTCTTCCTTCCTTTTGGTTGATGTGTCCCTCGCAGGAGCTCGGGCGGTAAGCCCTGGGGAGATGTAATGTTTGAGTTGTAATGTGTGAGTTGTGTGTAATTTTAGTGAGCGTGTTTTTAGTGTGAAATTTTAGTAAGAGTGGTATTTTTGGTGAGAAATATGTGTTGTGTAAATTTGCATTGAAATTAGTTTGAAATTAGATATTTTCTATGTTAAAATGCGTTATGTTTTGTTCAGCCCACTTAGCTGCTAGGTGGCGCTGTTTGTCTTTTGAAGTTTCTCTGGATGCGCGCTGAGCATCCCGTTTGCAAAGGGGGTCTCAAAATGGACCAATCAAAATTCACTAGGCATCTCTCTCAGCCTTCACTTTAAAACTAGTCAGTCTTGTCTTTCTTCACTCTAGCGTGCGGCCGTTATTTTCAAAGTGTGCGCCTAGCCATTGCCTTTAATTTGGAGCCTGCCTTGGGTAGCCGTAAGTATTGATTTTAGTTTATTTCTTTTTACACTAGACTCCGAGGCGACCTCGTGGGTCACTCCAAATTTATTAGGGGTGTATTATTTTGGTTTATTTCTTGATATTTGGTAATTAATATTGCAGTTTGATTTTAGAAGAGAGTTTATTATGACATCAATATGGTTTAGTTAGCCGCGACGGCTTAGGGAAAATTGCTTGAGTTATTAGTTTTAGAAGGGCTTAAATAACTTGAGTTATTAGTTTTAGAAGGGCTTAAATAACTTTTGGGTTGAAATCTGAGTACATAAATTGTCTTGTATTTGTATCTAAAATTTTATTCATGTCCTGTTCAACTGTGGCTGTTTCTTAGAATGTATTATTTGCTTAAAATTCTCCTGTCTTTGTAAGCTTGAATTGATGAATGTTCTGTTGTCTAAATTTCTTATATCAGTTTGTGTGTTTTTCGGGAGTCTCTCCCTTTGTCTGTTTCTAATTAAATGCGGTCTCAGTCACTGAGCCTTTAGGGTGTTTTATTTAGGTTTTTATTAGGACTGTGTACTCGGTAGGTAGGCTTTGAGTTATTTCCAAATTCTAGGTAGGCTAATTATTTACTGAGCGTGTATTTAATTTAATCAAAGTTTCTTTAGTAGTTGAGTAGTTAGGCAGTCAATTGTCCCTTTAGTCAGCTCGTATTAGTAGTTCGTTAGGCTTATTTAGTTCTTGGCGAGATCCTGCCCAGGTCGACTGGAACATAAGTCTCCTCCAGGTTCGTCGTTTCCATACGCGCACAGTTTCCACCCGTAAAGTTTGGTTGCCTATACACTTAGAGGGGTTTCTTCCCTGGACTGTGGTTTTGTCAAGCAAAGTTGTAAGTGTTTGGTGGTCCGTCTTTAGCTTGAACTCTCTCCCTCAGACAAAGACAGGCATTCCAATGTTCTAATGCCCATACATATGCAGGGCTTCTTTTTCTCCAACTGAAAATTTTCTTCTGCTGTCAACCTATGACCTGTGTGTAGGCTATTGTTCTTTCGCGGCCATCCTGCAGTAAAAAAAGAAATTAACCAGTATGATGTCACCAGTAATCTGATGTGTAGTAACCGTTGACTTTGTGGTTGGATCAAATGTTTCCTGGTATGGATGCTCGGGTAATCAACTTTTTGGTCTTCTCAATTTCTCCGAATCCAGATTTCTCTCCAACTGAAAATTTCTAGTGTAGCTGTACTGAAGCAGTGCAATTGTGAAAAACTCTGCAACAAATATTTACAGTATGGCAACTAAATTGATGGAACAGTGACTAATTAGAAGAGAAATGGTTTCCTGACTTCGCTTAGATTCTGGTCTTGGAATGGGAAAACAATGAAAAAACTGCATAAGCTGTTTACAAGTTTTGTAGATTCTTAAATTGCTGAGACTTGCCATGTCATATCAATATGATCAAAGTTTCACAAAAACTTATTGTTATGGAAGATAAGCAAAGTTTTTCAAATCGCAATTCGCCTGGGCACATCCGGTGCACGAATTAACGTTAAACAGTTCATATGATTTAAAATTCGCACAAATCGGTTGTAGATTACGAAGGCTTTAAATGCATGCAACAGCACAATTTTTGCGTTTCTGACGGTAGCTTAGTTAATATGTTAGATTCGGCACCTTTTGTGAGTGATGTCCGTTGATAACAATGTTTCTTTTTTTTCGTGGTGTTTTGCTTTATTAATGTCATTTTAATGTTTACACTAATCTCAATTTTGGTCATAAAAGTGCAAAGTTAGTTTCTCCATTCTGTTTTTCAGCATATAGGGAGTTTTCGCTGAAAGAGTAGAGTAGAGTTAAATTTAACTCCCTTTTAGCACGTCTTTACGAGTCTTACGAGTTTAGCACGAGTTATAAGCGAATTAAGAGCTTAATTTAACTCATCTTTTTTTCGTGCACAGGATTCACTACAACTAACCTCGTCCAAATTCAAAGCGTATATTACAACCGTATAATTTCTACCGTATATACGGTTTCATAAAGCATCTACGCTTTTAAATGAAGCAGTTTTTGTAGCTGGTCTTAAGACTACGCTCACAAGTACGCATATGTAGCGCGGTAAGAAGCACAAAGGAAAACTAAGCTGGCTTGGCCGCAGCACTTTGAAAAGGTGGAGAAAAAACTGAAAAACATGAATACAACCTACGGTTGATATAAACGTTTTATTATACGCTTTTAAAGCAAACTACGGTAGTAATATACGCTTTTAATTTGGACGAGGTTCCTAGTCTGCTGGGTTAAACGAGTTGAAAAATGTCAACTCTACTCTTATGACTCGCGAGCGAAAAGGACGAAAAAAAGTGCTCTCAAGATTTTGTTTCCCTTTAAAACAATCAAGTTAAATATAACTTCTTGCTAATCTCCGCTTCACTCTTTCGCGAAAACGCTGGAAGCAAAGACCGGTAGATGACGCTGAACAAAAGGAAAAGAAATCACTAGACTTTCGAACCGAAATAGGTTTTGGGATTTTTCGTTTTTATTTGAAAAGTATGCAAGGATTTTGAGGGTCAAGGAAAGCACGCTTATCTGAACATCAGCAGTTTAGGTTTTTTTACATTAATCCACAGAATCCACCCAAATATAAGGATCATAAAGCGTTTTAAAAAGTTTTCAAACTTTTATCATACTAAAGGTTAAAAATAAGCATTCTAGGTATAAGTATAATTTTAAACCAAAAAAAAGCTTTCATTCTTCTTCCATAAAACATCATCGTTCTGAAAAGCAGGACTACTATAATAATATATAAAAGCACAGGAAAATAGAGGGAAGGGAATGTATGTATTGGTGCGCAATTAGTGAACGAAAAAATTATATTTGACAGATGAAGCTACAATTACTTACTACCTACGGTCAAGAGTACATATAAGAGTGTGCCACTAGGCACACTCTACGCTGTCAGAGCAAAAACTATGCTCTGCTCGCTAACGGCCTCCCCGCAAACCAGACCCTAGTAACCCTCCCGCAAATTAGTACCTAGTCGAAACGGGGGTACGCTCACTCCCTCTATGTTTACGTGCTTAAGGTGCTGGTATCCTTTTGTGCAATGCTTTTGTGGTAATTTTATGAAACGCTATAACTTTCGCAATTTCGGGAGTTAGAAAGAGCTTTATACATCATTTTAAAGCTTACAATCTGTATTTTCAAATAATCCTAAGAAACTAGCAGAATTAGCAAAAAATTACCAAAACTTTTCTGACATACTGACATCGGACAGGCTGAATATTGAACATTTTTGAACACCGATTTCTCAAAACTGTACAATTGGCCAAAATTTTTTTCTTGTGGCGTGATATGAAGAACATGCGGGCCGAGGGACATTTTTTGGATTTGGCTCAACAAGTCTCAATACTCCAGCAAATCCGGCAAATGTGCTGTGACACGAAATTTCGCAGATTTGTATTCAGTTTTCTCGCAACTGGAGAAGTTTTAGCTCAAACCAAGAAAAACGTCCCTCCGCAATAGAGCGAATTTTCATCCAGGAAACAACCGCGTGAATCCATTGGGTAGTTTTTGAGAAATCGATGTTCAAAACAAAATAATCGCAGTTTTGCCAAAATGGTCTTTCGGCCAAATCTCTTGTTTAAAGCAACGAATCCCAGCTAATAGGCACTAATAAATTGTGCAATTAGACCGTGTATCGATTGAGTATAAATAAGCCAAAATTGTCTGTAAGATTTGTCAGTAATTTTGAAAAAACTGATTTGCTCGAAAATGGCTGTTTTTTGACCCCAAAAATGGTTTTTGGCTTATGCTGACTTAATCACTAGAAACATGTCAAAGGTTGTGAAAGCAAAATTGTTCATGTTGGTGTCCTCTTTCCAGCCATAACAACTAATCCGGTGTAGCGACTACGTACGTACTGAGAGAATAATGGCAAAAACTAAAAATTTCCTATCTTTTCACCTAAAAATGCGGGACTGGTCCCAGAATGTTAAAGAGCACCACAATAATATATTTGGAAAGTTTCATCCATTTTCATAAAGAATTGGAGCCTGTAAAGTCAAATTTACACAAAGCCATACCAGCACCTTAAGCTCGAAAACACAAGCAGTGTAGTAGCGAATTTTGTGCCTGCATCGAGCTTTCGCACGAAATTCTTTAAAGTGATGGGTCTAATTTGCGGGGGGGGGTGTGCCGTTAGCGAGCAGAGCATAGTTTTTGCTTTGATAACATAGATTGTGAATAGTAGCATACTCTTGTCATTATGTACTCTCGCTACGGTCAATGAGTAGCATGAGCCATGGGTGTCAATAAAATTCCGTTCTATGGTAGTTTTATACATAAACCTAAAAATATTTACAGTTGTAAAGCTGCAGGTTTAGCGATTATTTTATGCAACCGAAACTTTTCTACAATTGTAAATAGGGTGTGGGATGTCAGCCAGTGGATGAGTGAATTCAGCTGTGTAATAAATAAATAAAAAATATAGAGCTTATTTATTTATTTATATGCAATATTTTTATATTTATTATTTGATAGTTTACTATTTTATAGTCGAAGTTTAAATATTTAGTTGAGTGTTTGTGAAAGTTTCTGTGAAGTCTGTCGTAAGACTTTTGAAATTAAAGTCATGTCATGGTTTTCTCTTTATTAGGCAGTTTAGGATGATTCTTTTCTATATTTGATATTTGAGTAAATATATAAAATAAATATATCAGGCCAAAACGTGAACACCCAAAACAGGCAGCTGTTTTTACCTTTATCAATTTGATATTTGAGTAGTTAGACTATTTTTGATATTTTCGTAACGTAGGCATCACACTCCTAACACGAACCAGCAATATAGTATACTACAGTATTCTCTCTGCTAGGCAAAATTATGACTTTCCTACAACTGTATAAATTGTAGGCTTGCAGTTTTAGAAAATTGTTATAAACGCATTAGAATTGTTATAGACGCAATTTTAGGAATTGTAATCTACAATTATTTTGAGAAATAGGCCCCAAATTTTAGCAATTTCAAAATTTCCTATCTGCGGTGATTTCAATCCCGTTTCTTGAAATTGGCAAGCAGTTTAACTCAGAAAGAAGTAAAAGGAGAAAAAGCTCAAAAATTTTAGAATTCTCTCATTTTTTCCTAAAATTCAGCAAGGTTAGCAAAGAAAATGACAATAAAGGTGAAAGTAAACACAAACTATCCATTCTAATTGTTTTGATTAAAGTTAATCAGGAACAAAACAATCCATATCGAAAAGCTGAGCAAAAGTTGTCTAGACCTGCAAAGAAACGCCTGAAACTTCAGTTAGGCATATATCTACTTCAATGTCAAAATTGTGTAATGACATCATCATCTGGTTATTATCAAATTTTGTAAACTTTCTGAAACCCAAAAATACTTCCTTGTATCAGAACGTTGGCCAATTTTCCGGTTTGTGGGCGAACTGTGCTCCAACTACAGTAAACCAAAAGTATAAATATATATATATATATATATATATATATATATATATATATATATATATATATATATATATATATATATATATATATATATATATATATATATATATATACCAGTATTTTCTACCAGTTTCTAGTTCCTTGTCAGTAAGTCGAATAAAATTAGTTTCATTCGACTTTTTGCATTAGCAGACAGATCAGCACTGCACTAAGTTTGTATTACAGGCGGCTTAGACAGTCTTAATTCAAGCTGACAACCCCGCAGTTGAAACTGACACTTGTTAATTTTTGCCTGCCCGTTCGTTTTGGCGAACAAATTTTTGCAAATTTCTGCAAATAACAGTTTCAGTTGAAGTTTGGTGGTTTTTGCGACACATCTCTGACGCGGCCATATCCCCCTTTTAGATGGAAAACTTGCATCTGGTTCATGTCTTGATTATTAAAATTTGTTCGAGATCGCAGTACCATCATTTTACTTCCTTTTGTGATGTTGAGTTTTATCATTCGGAAGTGCTTGAATACAACGCGGTCAAACTTTAGTTTTCTTTGAGTCGTGCACCTCTCCACGTTTAGTCAGTTTTGAAATGGCAACAATTTAGTGATCAACTACATAAAATCTTTAGATTTGACAATCGATCACATTGATTTGGTTGTTGTTAAGCGCTGTACTGAAGCACAGTTTTGGCAGTTTCCCTCAAAGGCTTACTTGGTTTAATCTTTAATTAGTATTAGTTAGTTTAATTAAATTAGTATTAAGTATTAGGTTTCATGGTTGTCGCATCTTAAAACGCAACAACACGTTGCGGGGGTGCATTGACGCACATCCTTGTGCATTTTTGGCCATGAAAGGGAACTTAATGTAAACAATGAAAATGTCACTTCAACACCAAAGCACGAAAAATTCGGGCCTCAGGGGGAATGCGAACCCACGACTTCCGGATTCACGCTCCGACGCTCTGCCAACTAAAGGGGCTACAATCGCACCAAGCTGAAAGAAGTTAGTATCCAACCTAAAGTGACAATGAATTAATAATGCGTTAATTAATGGCATTTTAATGCTGGTTTCATGGTTCCAGCCGCAAGCTTTTCTGGGAACGTGATTCTGCTACAATGGGATTTTTAATCGTTAAGGCAACGCGCGTCTTTCTGCGTCCACAGAAAAGAGGGCTTTCCGTTGCAACGGAGTGACGAAAAAAGAAGAGATCAATCATCAGTTTTTCATTGATTTTGTTTATTGGCTAGGAGAGCTGACGACAAGCAGAGGGAAATCTAATATCAAAAAAACTAATTGGTTTTCTTTGAAACCTAATAACGGAAAAGTAAATGCTTAAAATTTGATTATTTTGGATTTGCTACAACGATTGAAGCTTTCTTCGAAATTGCACTGGAAATAAAATTGAAGATTGAAGATTCAACTGAAGCTGTTGAAATCTGAATTGAAGTAGGAAATTGCCGCTTTACCCGCTTTATAAGGAACCAAAATTTTCTATTCATAATTCAGTTTGAGTGACAAAACGTTCACCATTCCTTAGCTTTGTCAGTATTTTCGTTTTTTACTGCGCGTTTTGCCCAAGGTAAGGGCACCGAAACACTACTACGATTAGATAGTTTGTTTCTCGGAAAAGGGGAATGAAATTTAGGTATGGATTTTGAAAATTGCATTTTTAATTAAAATGTGAATCTAGTGCACAAACTTGGCCGTTTTAACGTTATCTGTCACTCCTGTGCATGCATACATGCTGCAATTTACTGCGATTTATAGTTGTCGTAATTACGGTAGTTGTTTTAAAGTGTGGTAGTTTGTTTTACAGTCTACACACGATCGATGATAAGTCAAGACTGATTTATTAAGTTTCCGTAACAAGCTTTCGTACACATCAGTTCATTCTGCAGCCGAACACTAACTACAACGAGATCGTGGTAGATCAAGACACCACATAAAGGACTTTAGTGAAACAGAATTCGGAAATTCCCAAGTATTGTTGGGTGTTCCCAATAGCAGGGGGTCGTCAGCTTTCCCTTACTACTAAGTAATGATAAACAAGTTTTACCCTGAAAAGGGGCAATTTTCCGTCGTTGAGCCATTTAGATATCATTATACTAAAAATCCAAAAGTACATATTACAAAGAGTCCACGAGTTTCTTCTATATAGTAGCAGAAGAGTAAGCCACTAGAGGGATCCTCTGCTTGGCATTGCGTAACGGTGCTCTGCGTTTGGGCGGGGGGTCGACAGGTATACCCCCCTCGTTTGATGGGGGGGGGTAGCCGAAAGAGGTCCCCGTTTGGATGGAATAGCTGAAAGAGGTCCCCGTTTGGGGGGGTCACTGAAAGAGGTCCCCGTTTGGAGGGGGGGTCGCTGAAAGAGGTCCCCGTTTGGGGAGGGGTCGCTCAAGCAGACTTCAGGAACCCTTGAACGGCGTACTCTTGAAACTTCCATTTGAAAGGGGCCACTTCCATAAAACTTTGACTCGCATGCTGGTGCCAGCATGCGAGAACTCGCAATGCTAGTGCTAGTCGTCGAGTAAAGTGTACCATAAAACTTTTCGCTTGACTCGATGAAATTAGCTAAGCGAGTAAGGCGACTCGACAAACTAGAACTGCTAGTGCGAGGACTAACACTGTGAGCAAGAGTCCATAATAATTTCCTATATATTATAGAAGAAGAGTAAGCCACTAGAGGGCTCCTCTTCTTGGCATTGCGTAACGGTGCTCCGTCCACAATACGCGAATGTTCCCCCGTTTGGGGGGGGGGTCGACAAGCATACCCCCCTCTGTTTGGTGGGGGGGGGTAGTCGAAAGTGGCCCCCGTTTAGTAGGGGGTAGCCAAAAGTGGTCCCCGTTTGGGGGGGGGTCGCTGAAAGAGGTCCCCGTTTGGGGGGGGTCGCTCAAGCAGGCTAAGTTTGGCGCATTCTGATTGGCTGTTGGCGACCCACCCAAACGGGGACCACTTTCAGCGACCCCCCCCCCCAAACGGGGACCCATTTTCGGATAGAACAAAAACTACCGTAATCCTCTGCTCTACCCCTCCACCAAACGGAGGGGGGTTTCTGCAATCTGATTGGCTGTTGGATACCCCCCACCAAACGGGGACCTTTTTTTGGCTACCCCCCCCCCCACCAAACGGAAGGGGGGTATGCGATGTCGATTTGGTCGACCCCCCAAACGTGGGAACATTCGCGTATTGTGGTCGGAGCACCGTTACGCAATGCAGTGAAGAGAAGCCCTCTAGTGGCTTACTCTTCTTCTTAATAATAGTGCAATTATGCACTCTTGCTGTGAGTGAGAGTTCGCCAGAAAAAAACCATAATCATGTAAAAATCGCATAAAATTCAAATCTCAATGAAACTTGGCAAAAATTGCAGACATTCGAAAAAAGATTCAAAAACGTGCGTCTCTTGATTTTGAGTCTATTTTAATAAAAAATAAAATGTTATCAAACTTTAATTATCACTTCTCTAGTCAAAATAAACTAGGAACTAGGCGGATGCTAGTAGCGTACTAGCAAGGCAAGACGAAAGTTTTATGGAACCCGATTAGTCTACTAGTGTTCAAACTTGTGAGAAGCTAGACTCGCAAGTCGAGTGCTAGTAGCTACTCGACTGCGAGGGTTTTATGGTACACTTGAGGCACTAGACTCGACAACCAGAGAGAGTCTAGTTGTCGAGTGAAGTACTCGCAAACTTTTATGGAACCGGCCCTAGTAGCTTGACTCGCAAGTCAAGTGCGAGTAGCTACTCGCCTATGAAGGTTTTATGGTACACTGACCACTGCTAGACTCGACAACTAGCATGAGTCTAGTTGTCGAGTGAAGTACTCGCAAACTTTTATGGAACCGGCCCTAGTAGCTTGACTCGCAAGTCAAGTGCGAGTAGCTAGTCGCATATGAAGGTTTTATGGTACACTGACCACTGCTAGACTCGACAACTAGCATGAGTCTAGTTGTCGAGTCTAGTGCTCGACAAGTTTTATGGAACCGGCCCCAGGACCTAGGAGAGTGAAGGGCAGTGGGAAGTTCAGCTCAGCTCCTCAATTAGGATTGAAAGTAAAAATTGACCCAGCTAGGGATTGAACGACGGCCCTTCTGCTTGCAAGTCAGACATCCTAACATCTATACCACTGAGCCAAGCTGAACTCACATATCAGGCTTATCATGCTTTGCTATACCTGCATCCATTACAGAGATATTTTTGTTAGTTTATTTTTGTAACAGTTAACCCACAACTCGAAAGCTCTAGCTGCAAGCTTTATATAGTTATACTTACTGTTTTTTGGATTATTAATGATCAATAATTAATTAATCAGATTAATAATGCCACCAAACCAAGCAGATAAAAAAAAGAGAAGATAGTGGGGGGGGGGGGGTTCAGTTTTTTTCATTGCTCACCTCCGGCACAAATGCACTCATCGCCGGATTTCAATGAAAGAACTGTATTAGCTCGTCCAGAGTTTCATGTCAGGTTTGAACACTCTTTTCAGATCCAGCTGGGATCTCTTTTGAAATTGCAGAGAAACCATTTCAATATGTTTCCTGGTCCTGAAACACAGTGTCTTTGGAGTATAACAAGAGAAACATTCTCTAGATGTTGGTATCAGAACTTAAAGTAGACTGGTCAGCTCACTATAATCTTGTTGAAGAGAAGACTGTTTGACTTCTCCATCAGGTAATGCCTGTAATACGTCCTCCTCCTGTGAAATTAGCTCTTCCTAACGTTCTGTTGACTGTATATCCAAACTAATGCCCATCTTGCTTGTACATTTTGGGTACATGTATGTTATACAGTCTGTAACCTTTTTCCTCCTGGTATTGATCCCGCTGATGTTGGCATGGAGAAGAACTCGTTTCACTTGTTTAATGTACTGTGTCATTATAGACATGGAAATGTTGAATTTTGCAATACACATTCTCATTAGATTCATGGAATGCTATTGAGTCCGGTCTTAAAAACGTATGTTTAACATCGGTAAACCAACTTGCGGAATACGCATTGAAATGTAATCTTCAAATTGGATGAGACAACATTTCAAAATTACAAGAAATAGCAGTTGAGAAATGCTTTTCGGTCCTTCCGTCCACCAATGAATTCAATGTAATAATTTCTTCCAATTTACAATACTTAGTATTTGGGTATATGCGGTAAAGTTCAATGGAATTATCAATACTTTAAACTAAACAAATTTTAAATTTAGTTTTATGAAACGAGAGTTTTAGTTATACATTTAGTAAACTCAACTCTGAACCAAAGTTTCCATGTCGTTTGTAACTATACTATAAGAATAATCCCAGTTGAATAAAAGTTTGCAAAACACTGATACTTGAACTTGTAGTTCATGGTAAGTTTGTTAGTGTAGTTTGTTAAAGCTTTGTTAGCTTTGTTACTCCAGTTTTTCCAAAAATATCGGCTCCGGTCTTCCGGCACGCTTAGTAAGCGGTAAATTGATTTTTAGCAAATTGAATCCACAAACTGAGGGAAAAACCATTTCTTAGTTCTAAGAATTAAACCTACCAGCCTTTTGTATCCATTGACTCATGAAACGAAGAAGCAAGAACAAACCAATGTAACTACATGAAATTCGAATGCAACAAGCTAAAGGTGGGTAGCTGGAGTAATAAAAATCCATGAAATTCAATGCCGCAATAGTAGAATATCTAAATGTATGAGACTATAACAGCAGCTGATACAAACCAATACTGAAAAGAAAAGATCATCTGGGTAAATCAATCAAAGCAGCTAATGAAACCTCTTTGAACTTTTATAACATCCAAACACCTTGCAACTGAATCACAACTCCAATCTCCAGCAAAATTGCCAGGCTTCAAACAAGTTATCATGAAATTGCGAAATTATAACATTGCGCAAGATACAACATTTCGCACAACATGTACAGTATTTAAATTTCATCAGCAAGGAAATTTGAAACAAATTGCTAATATAGCTTACGCTTAAGCAGGTTTGTCCTTGGCATAAACTTTCCAAAAGATCGGGCTGCATTCGGTTCGGTAACCGGATGATTAGGTTCAAAAGTTGCAATGTAGTAGTTCGGTTTTGCTGACTGAAGTTTTGGAACTCTGGATTCGTCGTGCCTAGCTAAGGATGCATACCAATTTGCATGCGGACCGACTAGACCTCAGATTGTGTGATATGAGCAGCAGCGACATGCTCTCAAAACCTGAAAGAATAGGATCTCATTTAATTTTAGTTTTAATTGAATTTTAATTGCTGATCATCCTAATTTAATTTTATTTAAAAAATTGATTCAGTTTAATCAATTTAATAATAACCGGAATATCCTGTACACCTCCGATTCCAGGCTTTGATCTATTTTGACTGGAGGTAATTTCAGTTTGCGGCTAATGTAAAATAATTTAATTAAAAAGATGACTTGGTTGAAACAGAAGAATTTAAAAATTCAATAGCGAAAACCATCTTACTGTACAGGTTTTGGTACCTGGATTCCTGGTTGCCGGACATGAATAGGATACGATTCGAACTTGGAAAATTTTTAAATACTTCACTTTTATATGTGGGATAAACATACTAAAAGTGTAAGTTATTTATCATTTTCCGCTTTTTTACAAACAAACAATTTTCCGATGAAGTATCTGGTAACAGGATATGGACAAGATAAGATGGTTTAGTCGATATTTCTGCTGAGATTTCTAATTACATAGTTTATAAGAAACTTTCAATATAAAGACTGGTTCCTGCAAATTTTGGTCAGGCTCTATTATAGTTCAACGCGTGATCCTAATCTAAATTTAAAATCTCAGCAGAATATAGTCTTCTATTTCAGTGTCTTAATTTACTGCAAACCAACAAATCATGGAGTGGGGTAAATACCGTCTGTACAATATGTCTGGTCGGATGACCCTAATATGAAAATTAGGTTAAAGAAGTGGAGAGATGAGAGATTGCTAAGTTCGTAATGAATGTGTGATTTTGAAGTTTAAGACTAAAGTTCAAACTAAAGTAGATTTATTTCCGAGAAACCACATAATTGAATTTAATTTCAAGCAAACAAAGACAAAATATGACCGTGTACATATGGCATCTAAAATTTGAATGGAATTTGGATACAATCGAAAAGTGACCCGAAAATTACGAAAATTCCCTCCCTTAAATATTGTCAAAACTAATTTGCATATTACGGAAATGTCGAATTTCTAATTTGCATATTTGTTCCGAAGTTCATACAGTTTTGTAAACAAGGAAATTTCCACACTAATTTAAATTTATTTTTAAATTTAAATTTAATTTAAATTTAAATCTTAGTATAATATTAGTGTTCTATTTCAGTGTCTTAATTTACTGCAAACCAACAAATCATGGAGTGGGGTAAATACTGTCTGTACAATATGGTCTGGTCGAATGACCCTAATTTAAATTTATTTTTAAATTTAAATTTAATTTAAATTTAAATCTTAGTATAATATTAGTGTTCTATTTCAGTGTCTTAATTTACTGCAAACCAACAAATCATGGAGTGGGGTAAACATCGTCTGTACAGTATGGTCAAGTCCGACGACCATAATTTAAATTTATTTTTAAATTTAAATTGAATTTAAATTTAAATTTTAGTATAATGTATTGTTCTGATTTCAGTGTCTTAATTTACTGGAAACCACCAAACCATGGAGTGGGGTAAATATCGTCTGTACAGTATGGTGGTAATGGTTTGTTTTGTCTTCTTTGGACCACGGGCCTACCATTCCGCCATCTTCAACAACCTGGAGCCCGTTACCAGTGACTATATCCAACTATCCATCTCCAAACATTTTAACATTAACCTAGGCACCAAACAGAATGCCATGATTTTTTCCACCATTATTAGTTTATTTAATATCGGTCAATTTATCGGGTCGATTGCGTCGGCTTGGCTCTCGGACCGATACGGGCGTAAGAATACTCTGACACTGATCTGTAGTACTCTCAGCGCCCTGAGTGGAATTCTTTGTCTGGTGGCTTTCTTTGCTACAGACGTGATTTTGTTGGCTGTCAGTCGCCTACTGACTGGAATTCGGGCCGGTATCGCGACCTCCGTAGCTACCACATACGTCATGGAGTATTCGCCGATTCACCTGCGAGGAATTCTGGGCAGTTCCATTGAGTTTGGGTGAGTTTTACATGAATTTGGTCTAAAATGATTAGACTAGTCTTTGTTCGATTGTGAACTGTAACATTAGATAATGGGGTGATTTCATGATGTAGGCTCGGAGATAAGGCGGACTACCTAAGTGTAATAGGATAGTGGTTCGAGTTGGTTGGACCCAATTTGTGGTTGATTCCGTGTTATAATCTTGATTTTTTGAATGCTTTGAATAATAATAGCTGAATTAATAAGATTCTTTCAAAGTCAAGGTCATATAGCATTCGTTTCATTTTCCGACAAGCATTATTGAGTTACTATGTATGTATTTCACCTTTCTATCTGTATTCTGTTTAGTTACTTGCTGAGCAAAAATGAGTCTTAACTCTTAAAAAACCTGTGGATTTAAATTTAAATTTTAAAATATGAATTGAATTTTCAAATTAGTTTCTTGAGACACCTTCTCTTGACAGATAATAAGCCATAACAGAGGTGTAGGTAACTTCTCTCATTTCAGGGCCTGTGTCTACGCCATCCTAGCAGTCCTGCTGACTCTGCCAAACATTTTGGGCACCGCGGAAACCTGGATTTATCTGATCGCAATTGACATAATTCTGGCGGCGCTCGGCTACGTGCTGTTTTTCCTGCTTCGAGAGACGCCCCAGTATCTGCTGCTGATCAAAAAAGACCAAGAGGCCGCCGCAAAGTCTGCTGAATTTGTCTGGGACTGCAAGGTAATTCTTGCCTAATGGTAGATGATTGGCCTTTTCTTGCCACGGGCGCTGTTGAATTTTTTAACTATTTAACAAGGCAACAATAAGAGACAATCGGCGTTTAGCCCATCTTAACCAATGGTAGTTTTCAGGCTGGTAGCCCTTAAGAGTACTGTTGAGATAAGAGGATTTGATCCGGGACCGTACATGCCACGCATGTAATGGTATTACAATACTCAGGTGCGGCACGTACAGTGAATGAAATCATGGGCAATGACACGACAGACACCTGGCAGGCTCCTGTCATTTCAGCAATCAAAATGGATATTGACCTGATGCTAACTTTGAATCGATTGAACTGTCAATTTCTAGCCTAATTTGCATTTAAGTCCGAATTTGTTTTCAGGAATCCGTCAAAGCCTTCCTGACCATCCTGCAGGAGATGCAGGCCAAGGAAACCAAGAAAGGGGAGTCCGGGGCGTTTGGGAAAAATATGCTCCTCAAGTACCGGAAAGTGCTCTTTATGTCCTGCCTACTTGGCGCCACTCCGTTTGCCTGCTCCTTCAACGCCGTCAGTTCCTACTCCACACCGATTCTGATGAAAGCCGGATTCGATCAGTATCGAGCATCGCTCTACACCGCGATCAAGGGCGGCTTCGAGCTGGTCTGTGGTCTGGCGGCCACCTATGTGGTCCATGTGATACCACGCCGAATGCTGCTGCTGACCACTGGCACTTTCACGGCTATCGGTAGGTAGATCCTATCTATTGCTTTTTGGCGTTCGAGTGTATTTGTACTAGTGCATTTCATACTCAAAGGTTCACATCTAAGGGATGCTGATTTGTGCTAGCCCAATGGCTGGGTATCTTTATAGTCGGTGGAAAAGGGTAAAGTTCGTGAAATCCGCAAACATCTGAAGCCGAGACTTGAGACTAGATTAGACTTGTACTAGAAAAATTCTTGTGAAACGTTGCTAAAATTTGTAAATTTCGATTATGTACCTAAATCAACACGGAACTAGAGCCTAATCCTTTGTATAGTTTTAAAAGTGGACTGTTACAGTATACTACTCTGTCGTAAATTTCGGTTTCGCGGATGCTGATACTTTGCATAGTTTAGAAAGTAGTAATATGCTTCGAAATCCCAATCTTATGAACTTTACCCAACGTTAATTTTAATTTTACGGCTCTAGCCAAGCTGTCACAAGTATTTACTTCTCATTCTCTAAATACCTGAACTTTGAAGCGAGTTTTCTTATTCCCTTTGCAAAGGCACACAATTGTCAAATGCAAAAGTGCCATAGTAACCGCAGAAGGATGGAAGAATTACAGTATACCAGTGAATTCTGTCTATGACAGTTTTACATATCTTGGCTGTTGGCTGCTGAAAATAAAGTAAATCAAGATATAGGGTTTTGCTGGTTCCTTCGGGAAAACCTGTCACCCCGTCTGAAAAACCATTAGTTTTAGGAAAATGTGTGGGTTTAAATATAAAACAACGATATTACAGTACACGTATACCCTTGAACTTGATGCACAGTTCTGGTTCATGCATAGTTCGCTAGACTTTAGATGGGTCATGGCAGTGACAGGCCGAAGGATGCTGTATTAAGCTCTTTCAGCTAGATAATGCGTGCAATAGCGAGTTTTTTAATTGAGATGCTCAGCATGTTTGTTACTCAATGAGTCCGTTTTAATGCTGCTCTCTGTGGTTCGGTTAAAATGGCGTACAAGAGACGGAAAGACGAAGGTCACGGACAGAAAACATGAACCCCAAGCAATTCTGACGTACCAGCAGCGAGTTGCTCTTGTAGGGACAATTTGTAGCTTAATTAACTGAATCGAAGGTCTTCTATGGTGGATAAAGAATTACTAAATATCTAAAATTATTTTTCCTCCTTTTTGCAGCCACATCCGGCATGGCAGGCCTCCTGATTGCCAACAGCTACTTTCCCCACAACTATCTGGTGGATGCCGTGGGAGCTCTGACCTTTGTGATAACCGGTGCCTGCGTTATGAGCTTTTATCCACTCCTGGTCATCCTCCCAGCGGAGTTGAGCAGCATCGAAGCCCGATCGATCGCCGTTTCGCTCAGCTATTCCGTCCTCTCGGCGCTTCGAATTATCACCTCCTTCGGGGCCTGGCCCCTCTACCTGGAAATCGGGGGCTATATATTCTTTATCTTTCTGGCAGCCATGCTGCTGATTCTGCTCTGTTTGCACTTTTTGCTGCATGAAACGCATCCGGACTTTATCCGACCCCGGCCGCCCTCCGTGCGAAGAATCTCACAAAACCTGGCCGAGTTGGACGTGGCAACGTTAGCTTTGCATTTTTAGGGTCCTTTTTGTATGATCTGACGTTTTGTATTATATGTCTCTGTATATGATGCATTTAAGTGTTAACCAGATTCCAAACTGTACACAATTTGACATTAGATTTATATACTTCTTTGCGCATTCCCGCTGTGTGAATTAAAGTTCTGTGAACCGAAATCTAAACCCTTAATTTAGGCATTAACATAAGCTCGGCTCCGGGGGGGCCTGTCTTAAGGAAATTTTGAGGGGTCTTGTAGCTTGAACTGAAACTTCCGTGGGGGCTTGCACCTCAAGAAAAGCTGAAGAAAATATATAGAAAAGCAACGCTTACGTTTTTAAAATTTTCGATTTTTAGAAACAACTACAAATTGCCCGGTATTTTCGACTATTTTTTAAAAATTTTAGTGTAAAAACTATTTTTCCAACAATCCTTGGCTATCCCTTAGCCACAGACCACCCTCCCGCGTTAACCTATGAATTCTAGTACACAGGGTTCAAGAACTCAATCATGTTATAAGCATCTTACAACAAAACAGTATTATAAGATAAGTTTAACTGAAGAATTTTCATTTACATCTAATAAATTCATATAAATTTTAATTCAATAGTTTTACCTTTATTATGTAATCTTTATTTTTTAGGCTTAATTTAAAATTAATTCCTTTAATTCAATTTATTTTAGTTTTGTATTTATGACATAACGCAACTAGGAGTTATATCAAGATTCCTAAGTTTAGTTTGTGCAATGAAACAGAAGCTTGTGCTAATCGTTATGTAAGGGAAGCAGGCATAGGAAAGATTGATAAGCCTGCAATGGGAGTTAAGCTGATGGTCCCGTAGTGTAGTGGTTAGCATGTCTGACTCTAGAGCAGAAGGGCCGTGGTTCGATCCCCGGCGGGACCAATTCTTTACTTTCAATGGTGAGTGAAAAGCTGAACCTCCCTCTTCCCTTCTCTCTTCTAGGTCCTGGTTTCGTGGGTACGAGGGTGCCTGACGCCTCCCGTTCGGGCTTGTCCTTGGTTTCTTCCTGATCCGCCAGCCCTGGTAGAAGCGCTACATGTGGCGAGGCTGCCTCAGGACCCGGATTAGACTCCTGTCTCCGGTACCCCAGTAGTTGCTTCTGGTTGGTTGGATCTAAAGGGGTCTGGAACGTGTGTCGGGGGAGCACGGATCCCTTGGGCTCAAAATGCACTGCGCTGGATGCGCTCTCGGTTCGATTCCGAGTTGAGTAAGCCGCGGGACGCGTCTTAATTGAAACCCGGGGGAGATGTAAGGGAAGCAGGCATAGGAAAGATTGATAAGCCTGCAATGGGAGTTCAGCTGATGGGTTAGCATGTCTGACTCTAGAGCAGAAGGGCCGTGGTTCGATCCCCGGCGGGACCAATTCTTTACTTTCAATGGTGAGTGAAAAGCTGAACTCTCTTCTAGGTCCTGGTTTCGTGGGTACGAGGGTGCCTGACGCCTCCCGTTCGGGCTTGTCCTTGGTTTCTTCCTGATCCGCCAGCCCCGGTAGAAGCGCTACAGTTAGATGGGAAAATCAAGAGTTCCTGTTTGGCACATCAAGTTGGGGTGAGCAGCCCATTATGCAGATGAGATCCGGTTAGAATAAAGTAAGTAGCTCTTACAAAAACTGATCATCAGATTTTATTGACGTTTTGGCAGGTCAACCTGACGACTACTTGTGGAAGTTGGTAACAAGTTTGCTAAAGCACAGTTTTGTAAGTTTAAATTTATCTATGTTTACCGAGTTTTGCTCCCATTAAAGTAAATCTTTTAATACCAACTTCATTTTGTGAGCAGTTTTATCTGTAAAATAGTTTTCAAACTGAGCTCAAGAAAATTTACATCTAAATTTCAAAAAACCGCTCAAAGTCCGACATCAAAATCGACATTTGACGTGAAGTTTTACAAGTACCTTAGAAATTCAATAAAAAATTTCCATAATAAAAACAGAACTTCTAAAGTAAGCTTTATTTTTGCTTCCAACAATGCACCATAAATGTTGGAATTACTAAATGCTAAAATTCTAATAGAAAATTTAGGTACTAACCTTTAATTGGCCAGCCAACGAGCAATTATACCTGCTACAATTACAAAGAATTACTAATTACAATCAAAAACGGTTGATAATAGTTGGACATATAAACATTCATAGATTGTTCAGAGCAAGCCAGTAAAAAGTCAGTATTTAGTCTTCTGTCTGTGTAGGTTTGACATGGCGTCCCATGAACAGAATCGTTTTGGTGGGATTGTGCTGGATAACATAAAGGAATGGATGATCGGCCAGAAAGCGCGGTCGACTGGGCCCCAAAGACATAGTCCGGAATCCCACAAAGGCGGTGGCTGCAGCAGCTTCTGTGCCCTCCTCATTGACCTGAAAACAGAAATTGTTAGTGTAGACAAATTAGACAAGGCAGCCAATACGGGATCGATCCCCACCTCAGGCCCGAATTTTACGGAGGTACTGTAGTCACATCCTTCTTTCCTTCTTTCTGCACATTATCAGGGATCATGATCAGGGAACGATCAAAAGTTTGAGACAACAAAGCTGAAACGTCAAATTCCAACTCCGCTACGGACGGCTGGGTTAAAAGACCATTATTACGGAATGCAAAAAATATGATAAGCATAGTGATCCACTCTTTTTATATTATTGTTTTAGTATTGTGAACTATTTTCTATTATTTCCTTTGATTTTCATTTGAAATTATCTAAAATGAAGAAAATGAAGTGTTATCTTTATGAACGATAAATGGAAAATTGTCCTTCTGTGTAGGAACCTCGGTTCCTTAGCTAAGTCGTGTCCGCCATTAAAAAGTAGCGCAAATTCAGTCTTCTCAAGTCTCTCGTGCGGAACAGCTGCGCTTTGGGCTCACCTCTGCATTATTGGGGAATCCTTTTTACGTAAGTCTTTGGTTGGGGGACTTTGTTCCTCCTAAGTTGGGTGTTGGGTTTTTTCCCTCTTCCTCTTATTTTTGTGATGTGAATTTTGTTTTGTGTACCGAATAATTATGAAAATGTTTACTCCATTTGAACTGTAAATTCTATGCCTTTTCTTATGTTTTTGTCAACCGTATTTTTGTGTCAAAAACAGTAAACTCACGGTACCGTATTTGGACTGCCGGCGCCTGCTGTAGTTGTTTTTAGGGAAAGTAGCGGGTTAGGGACGAGATTACGATTTTGACATGCACACACCCACGAACCTAGCAATTCTTCCTTGAGTATAAATTTATTCGTTTACTGGCAAACGACAATTCTTTACAGTATGTAGCTTTTTCACTAATTAGTCGGAATAGAAGTGGGGCCAGCCAACTGTTAAGTAAATGAGAATGGGCTGCGGTAAAGAAGCAAAAATAACACAGAGCACTTTATTTAGGAATTAATAGGCAGGGGCTGCCTGTATGGAGGTGGTTAAAATAATTACAGGTACGAAAGATAATGGTGCCCGTTGTAATGCAACAGCGCCAGTCGGGGAAAATGGCTGTTTTAATGCAACCTCAGAATTGTCACATTAACACAAACAAAATAATCGACAAAACAGTTAGTTTTAGAAAACTACCAGTGTAAATGAGTTAGTCCTTTGTATGCTAGCAAGGCTAAGTATTGTACGGAATACACTGTTTCATGAAGGGGTTTGTAAAAGCAGTGTGTGTTAAAGCTTTGGCTCATTGGAGCTTAGCATGGAATAAAACAGTAACGGTTACCTCAATAAATCCTTTGTGAACTGCGTCAGAGATACTCAGACTACCATCAGGTAGTATTTTAGTAAGATCAGCTTCATCTGGAGAAAACATGGCGGTTAGTCCAAGCTGTTGAAGGATTGTTTTAAGCGGTATCTCGTGTTCAACCTAAATCAACGATCAAATTCAACACCAATGCTTCAAACTTTGCCCATCTTGAAGATGAGTGAGTTGAGTTAATACATAGGATCACTTCCTACAGTCTAATCTCAGAATTAAAAACCGAAAATATACCTATACGAGTGCTACAGTCTAATTTGGGCTTCGCCCACGTTTAATACCAGGGTTAACACCCTACAGTCTGATATGGCTTGGGCCCGTCTAATACATGTGATCACTCTTTTCTTTTTTGTTTTGGCATGCATATACTAAATAACACGTGTGAGTGGGACCACAGGGCAGAAACGCATTTCAATTGACTTTAATACGGGGTTCTAAAAACCTAAAGCTGCAACTAGTATGTCGGTACGCCACTGACGACGCCCGCCTACTAGTATCCGTCTGGCACAGTGGTCAGCGTCAGTGGAGCTTTGCCTAACTTGTATGACTGCGTCTGTAGCATATCAGAATGGATGCTTTCATCTTTGTTACCTATAGAAACCCCAGTTTTCTCGAGCAGCATCCAAAAACACCATATGCAGGCAATAGGCTAATACTCCTCAGCAACATGCCTAAACTCTCTTTTCTGAAGTATATACTGTTAAAATAAATTGTCGCTATTCTACTTGCAGACTCCCATTTCTATCTGTCGTTTCTTCCAACTAAATGCGTGAGTGCAGGGAGGCCTTGGGCAGTTTTTCATTTGCGAGGAGAGTTCTGTTCCACACTTTATCACATGTAAGCATCACTAATCTTTTTGGTACCCGAAATATTCAAATGCTTTTTCATGTGGCTTCCTAGTCCGAAAATTTTTTAAACTGACCACTCTTGACTTCATATCCTCAATATTTGATTTACGCCAGCCAAGCTAAAGAATAGCATGAGTATGATTTTAACCATCTTGAGTTAAAAAAATCGCAAAACATGAGGAATTCTCGAAATGAGCTTTTTATCAATTTGAATAAGAGAACCACGGGAAACCTAAAGCTGGTTTGTGTCAGACGTTGCGGACGTAAGGTTTGTACAGCTCCGGATTGCAGAATAAAAATCAGAAGTCTATTTTTCGAGTTAGCGTTTCATTGATAAAGTATACAATTAAGTTGAAATTTGTACTATTTAAAACTGAAGCTGAAAGTCAGCAAAGATATATAAGATTTCATTGCCTGCAATCAGCCAAGAAAGCTGTACCAAACGAAATTCTTTTACATTCTTGAATATTGACAAAAGACTAAATTGTTATGCTAAAAGCTGATGAATAAAGCAGTAGATTAGTAACATTCCATCAAAGTTCATGTCTCCAAAATGTATCACAATCATAACACCATGCAAACCTTAAATTTTGGGATTCCAACATATTCCACATCTGCATAATGAGTTTTGTCAAGGAGAGATCTCAGAGTGGTTCCGGTTAGTCTCTGTTCGACAGCGTTCAGTCCTTGAGCCTGGGTTGGTAGAATGACGTACATAGTGAGTTCATTCTCCGTATAGGGCATCCCCAATATCTACAATAGGTGACACAGCATTACATATAAATGACGAACAAGTTTTCAACCTTGATAGATAGGTAGGAAACTCTTACATACGGTGTAATTTTGACGTGAATCAATTTGTGACAGAAGATTTCGGTTTGTCAGTAGACTAATTTCTGACAAGCAAAGGAATTTTTCTAAATGAACAAACAACTCTGTCGATGGCATTTGTTAGCATTATCAGTTTCACATCGTCATACTTTTGAGCAGCTTAATACAGCTACCATAGCTAGAGATGATGAGATATGTCAGCATATTGCAATATTACTGTAGCTGTAACATTTTAGACCTTGACAAGTTCAGGGATAATTCATTCTTGTTACTCATGAAATGATTAGTAATGTAATGAGAATAATTATGGAGATTTGTGGTGCATGTTTTATATACACCTATATTCACTTACACACATGGTGCTAGGTAAGTCGACCGCTAGCGCTATAAATACAGTATACCAGAACTATGTACTTATTTTTTTTTCTGTACGCCCCACTCCAGTTGGTCTTACACCGGTTAGGAGTAGTGTCAGCTTGATGTTAATTTTGTAAATTTGACTGGGGATTAGCTGACACCGAATAATTGTCTTTAACAATTACCCGAGGCGTTTCGCAAGGATGGAGATTTGCCCATCACCGGCTGTGTGATGAACGCACCTCGGCAGCTCCACCCGAAGGCGGCCGCCCCTTAACTCTCGGCAAATTGTTGACATGAGGGGGGATACCAGCTATCATTGGTGCCGGCTGGCACCAGGATCGGATGATTATAAACACAGACGTCTGGTCCCCTGGGACCATTAGGGGTAGAATTTCGTGTTTTGAGTTGCGGAAGCGGAGTACATCTGCATTCCTCCGTAGTCAACTCATGCGTCCACTTGCGTGATTTTGTGCGCGTTCGTGTGAGCGTACCAGCTTGTGGACATGGAAGTATAGCAATTACAACAAATCATAATGTTAACAAACAGAAGCAGAGTCGAGACAATATTTTAAGGTTTCTTAGTTGGAGTTTTCCGGGGAACGTAGTTGCTGGTGTTGCTGTTGGTCTTGAGGTCTGTCGGACCACTCGCACCACAGGACCACGGACCACTGCATTCCTGTTTCGGTTCCGTCGTCAGCCTATCTGTGTGGTTTGAGCAGCATAGGAACTGCCTGCAAGCATTGAGTAAACGGGTTTCTAATTTAAAATTTGATGATTTCAATGTTGAAGCGAAGCAACTCTTGAGAATTTTATTCCTGTTTAAAAGTTCTAAGTTTTCTGTTGTGGTACCCTTCGTGTACTTATTTGTATTTGTATATATGTACTCTGAGCTCAAAACACTAGCGAGTATTACAATGTGCGTAAATTATCCACTTGCAAACAACCTGCACGTCCAGTGTTGCGTCGTCTGCATAGGTAAAATATTTGACACCACTGTTTTCAGGCAAATTCATATTCATTAAGCTGACTCTACCAGTTGGCTCAGTTGGCTCATCATCTAATAAAGTGAACAGAACGTCTGGGCGCGTCTTCTGCTCACTACAAAAGTCAGAGGTAAATCGCATCTGTAGGCATCGCGCATGTTTAAAAAGTTATTGTATCTATAGAATGAAGTCACCTTAAACTTCGTTTTAAATATACGTATTGGTATCGTATATTATTGGTATCGTATATATTATAGTATGGTATATACGTATCGTCAAAGTTGGCTTGGATGATTTGATTGATGTAATGTCATGTTTTAGTTTTGAAATACTAGAAAGCAAACAGGTATTGACCTGCCATTCTGATTTCGTTTGCAAAGTTATTCCATTGAAGTTATGCTATGCTATCATCTAACGATTTAAATGTTTTTACTTGGACAGGAATTTGCTGCGCTTAAGGAAAACTTAAGACAGTTGAGACAAGTTAAGACGAATAGCCAGACATTTAGCATAATGATCGGCTAAGAGGTCGTGGCAGCTGGCAGGCGAATCGAGCAGTAGCAGATGCGGTCAAATCTGATCTGGAGTTTTCCTGTGTTTGGATGCTAATTACGCTCGTTCTTAATCATGATAATATTTCCAATGACAGGAAATTGCTGAACTGCGATAATCACGTCTTAACACGCCACTTAAGGTGATTCCTTTTAGAGACATCAATTTTGAACCGTTATTACTCATTCATTCCTTGGAGTTAAAAAGCCATTTTTATATCAAAATGGAGCTTAACATTTTCTCTTTCTAATGAATACAGCGAACCTAACTTTAGCTCTCTGAAATTATTTTACTGCATTTTTGAAGTAATTTAATTTTCCAGATTTTTTGCAGACTAAATTAAATTTTTTCGTGAAATGCCGGCCACATCATTCGATTCCACTATCAAATAGCTGGGGACCCTTTTTTAATTATTATTAAATCGCTCTTCGTTATAAAGAAATTGTCGTAGAGAACATTCCAGAAACTGCTAGAAACTGGTAGAACATTCCAGAAACTTCTAGTAGTGAAGAACTTTCTAGAAGCTTCTATTGCAGTGACGAACTTTCTAGAACATTCTAGAAGCTTCTTTACTATTATTTAAAGAGCAGTTTGTAGTACTTCCTGTTCGTGCTGTTTTGCTTTACGTGTGTGTGTATTTATGCAATACCTGTCTTCATTACGTTTACGTTTACTATCTTCGGTTTGACTATTTCTGCTCTGCTTGTTATTTCATTATTACATTATTACGGCTATTACTTTATTATTACTGGCCTTCATTACATTTATCGCTTTCATTATTCATTGGATTTATTAAATACTATTCTGGAATTCCTGGTGGTCTTTTATTATTGGACAAAGATACAACAGGGATTTTGTGGCGCACTGGGTAGGATCCGGCATCAATACTACGAACATTGATATTTGTCCATTTCGTCAATTATTCGGATTGATCCGGGTTTGGAACAATGTCTGAAACCGCCAAATTAGTCGAGCTGTTGCAGCAACAAATTGCGCAGCAGCAACGACAGATAGAAGAGGCGGAACGTCAACGAAGGGAAGAACGGGAAGTCATGGAAAGACAGCATCGGGAGCAAATGGACATAATGATGCAAATGCTCAAATCCTCGGGTGGTGGTTCGAAGGACGATGGGTCCCGTCCAACCCCAACGGTGCATCCTTTGTCCGCTACGCCCGATTTCGAATCGTTTGACTCCACAAGTGAGCTGTGGCCCGATTACTGGGATCGGTTTTGTACATTTGCTGCAGCTAGTGTTGGGATTGGCCGAAAATTTCCATGGTTGGCTTGGCTTGGCTTGGCCGGAGTTTAAAGTTGGCCGGCCAATTGGCCGTTGGCCGTTGGCCGGCCATTGGCCGTTGGCCGGCCAACGGCCAACGGCCAATTGGCTGGCCGTTAACCGTTGGCCGATGGCCGGCCAATGGCCGTTAGCGGCCAACGGTTGGCCAACGGCCAACTGGTTGGCCGTTGGCCGCTCGTTGGCCGTTGGCTGTTTCTTGACCGTAAGCCATTAGCCGTTCTTTAGCTGTCATTTGTCAACGTTGGCGAGTTGAAATTCACTATTTTTATTCGTCTACCGTGCTTAATTAGGCGTCAACTTAATTAAACTTTATTTCAATAGTACAATTTACAATTTACAATATTTGTAAAATAGTTTTTCCAAACATTTAGCTCCAACCCGCGATAACTCTGTTTCGAATTTTTGTTGAGGACTGTATAAATTGATGCAGACGTTCACCATAGATTAAATTTTAAAACTACGTTGTTATGCAAACTTTAATCATCAATTAGCAAATTTAATTGTAAAAATAACACTAATAACAATAAAAAATTGTCAACATCTAAGTGAAAATCTGTGAGTACTCGCATTTAATGTAATTAAGTTTTATACAGCAAACATGTTTATGATATTATGCAACAAAATTAAATTTTTCAACTCAGTTAAGGCACATAATCTGTGAATTTTGAGCTTGGCCAGACACTCGGCCATTAGCTTGTCAATAAAAACGGCCAACGGCCAGCCAGTTGGCCGTTGGCCGTTAACCGTTGTGCCGGCTATCGGCCATTGGCCGGGTCCATCGGCCAAGGGCCAACGGCCAGCCAATTGGCCGTTGGCCATTGGCCGTTCCGGGCCGGCCAACGGCCAATGGCCATACTAAGCCAACTGGCACTAGAATTTCTCGGCCAACGGCCAATGGCTTGGCCGGCCAATGGCCGGCCATTGGCCAGCCATTGGCCGCACCGGCCAATGCACAACACTAGCTGCAGCACACTTCGTGTCTGAAGACCGCATGGCCCAAATCTTCCTGACTAATCAGTCAAAGGACGTTTACCGTCTCCTGGCGAATTTGGCTAAGCAGCAGAGCCCACCGAAGAAAATCAACGACCTCACCTTTGATGAGATTAAAGTCAACCTCATGAATGACACAGCATGACCCAAGAAGATTCGTCGTTCATGAACGTTTTAAGTTCTGGAGTGACATGCGCCGAAAGCCTGGTGAAACTCTTCAGGAACTGGCGGCACGCATTCGTCAGTATGCAGCAACCTGCGACTTTGCCTCGATAAAGGACCCGCAGGATGAAGCTCTACGCTCGCGCTTCATTTGCTCAGTCAATAATGAAGCCGTCCTGAAGGCCCTTTTTAAAGTCAAAGATGACGAGCTGGATTTCTCCCGGGGCAATTGAAATTGCAGCTGAAACGGAAGACGCTGCAAAGGTTGCCAAAGGTCAGACACCGTCCATGGCTTCAAGCTGAAGCCGGTAAACAAGGCAACCCCTCGCAGTAAGGCTAATCCTCAATTGCAAAGGAAAGGTCAGCTCCAGAGATTTGGCTACTGATTTGGCCAAGCCCCAGGGTACTTGCTATCGATGCGGGCGGCCGGATCACAAAGCCAATAACTGCCGTTTCCGCGATTCTGAATGCAACTATTGTGGAATCAAGGGTCATCTGGAAAAGGTTTGTCGAAAGATGGAAGAATCTTCGACGAAGAAGACAATGTCCTCAACGTCTTCAGTGAAGCTTATCCATGTAGTAAATGCGGAGAACGTGCAGGAATCCTTGCCCAGACTCGAAGTGCCTGTCGAGATTGATTGCAGAACCTTCAACCTTGAAAGTCAGATACTGCCACGACTGGAAACTTCATTTCAAGGAAATGCTGGGAAGATCTTGGTTGTCCCGCATTAGAAGCATCTAACTGGCGATACGAATCGGCCAGTAAACATAATCTACCGATTCTTGGAACGTTCGTCGCGAAAGCAGCTACGCAGGATTCCAAGGAGTCACACGATGTTCAGTTCACTGTGTCCGAAATTCCTGACTTGAACCTGCTGGGACGAATTGGTACCAAGCAATTGGGAATTTCCGTGGATAAAGTTCTGGAAGCAGCAGAACCGTGTAACGCGGTGTTCAGCCACCTGACAGCAGATATCGCGTTACACGGT